>JAGDQM010000134.1:0-11189 GCA_017580835.1 Termitomyces bulborhizus
CTCTGCTAGTTGTGTGAGTTCCATAGCTCTCTGAGGTCACCCTTACAGTAAGCAGGTGATGGAAGGGTATCCCAAAGATACCCTATTTTCTAAGATTCTAGATAATATAAAGCCTTTTGGGTGGCTAAGGACCTTATATGGACCAGGAACCTAGCAGGAGCAAAGGTACTCTGCATTCCGCAGGACCAGAGTTTGGTGACGCAACTCCTTGACCAGGGCCACAGATTGTTGGGACATTTTGGAGCCTAACAAACAACTGAGTATCTCCATCAATGGTATTGGTGGCCAACTATGGTCACGGACACACAAGTATTCTACAGTACTTGTGACATATGTCAATGCACTAAAGGAATAAATCATTGCCCTGTAGGGAAACTGCATTCCCTGCCCATTCCGGTACAGCCATAGGACTCTATTAGAATGGACTTTATTGGTCTATTCCCAGAGTCCCGAGGCTTTAATTACCTGTGGGTCATTATTTGTCACATGACTAGTATGATTAACTAGGTGATCACACTGGAGGAGTGCTGAACAATCCTCTGGGCATCACTTCTCCTGCCCCTATAGTCATCCATGATGTGACATCCCCTCCTACTCATATAGGAGTAACTTCTCCTAGAGAACCTGAAGATGGTCCATATGCCTAGTGTCCAGCATCCTCTCTGGCTGCTGCATCATCCTTGGACAAAGCCTGTCTGGGCTTCTTCTTTTTTTCATAATGCTGTGTGATAGTGTTATGATACTATCAGTGATGCTGTGAACTTTATAGGAAAAGTTTGCTCATTCTTGCTGAAGGCAGTAGTCAATGCAAGTTGACTTAAAAAAATGAGTGCAGTATGCTACAAAGCCCTACTTGTACAGTTGGTGCGAGGGGATGCTTGTGATGTGGGATACTCCAGACAAGGTGAGGTCACACTACAAGACTAGGCAAGCAAGGGCAGTGGCAAGTGAGCAGTGATGCCAGCAAGCAGAGGCAACAAGGGCAAAGCAAGAGGATAACTCTCAAAGTGGGACAACACTATGGAGCTCACAGTCGGCTTACTGTGTAGACCAGGGAAGTGCTGTTATTGTTAGGTCAAAGAGTATTCTACTCTATCGACCTGCTTATATACATACATAGGTGGCTTACTAATGCTAGTGTGGTAAGTGGCCCGAGTGACTAAGCAAAAGTAATCAACAATACATAAGCGGAGAAATAATGTCCGATTACTATGAGATGACAACTAATATCCATGGGAAGGTGCAGGGCTGGGCAGCCGGTTGGTCCATGATGCTAGATAAGATGCGATACATACAACTAAGACTGTATAGAGTTGGCAATCTGATAAGATATTGGATGTCCCCTTACAGTTGGTAAGTCAGAGCCTGTCTATTGTATCTGCCTACGGTATGCAAAATAAAGCTATTGAAGTTACATAAGAGTAACCTTGATTATATACTTGACAAATTAGGTAATATGTATTCATTAATAATTAATTAATTAAGTGAAGGAAGAGGGAATGAGCAACCCTGTTACAGTACTGCTTGGAACTCTATCATAAGTTGTTTTTCAGAGATTGCTAGACTGTGGAAAAATTACTATCCTGATTGCGGTAGTCACCATAATATCATCCACATTAAGTCCACATGCCTCTGTAGATACTGTGATGTTTGAACAGACTGCATCTAGCAAGGCTCATAAGCATTTTCCAAACAATGTATACAATAGTCTAGCAGGACCAGAAGGATTTAGGTTGACAGAATACCTATGACTGAATTTGCAATTAAAGCAAGTATATCTCAGGCAACACAATGCTTGCCATTTGAATTGAATAATGACTATCTGCCATCTATGATATGCAAAATCTATTAAAATGATAAGGCTCATCCATGAGTAAAAGACTTTGCATGGCAGGTGCTGCTGAACCTTGCCAGTGCTCATGATGCAATTAGAAGCATGCATATTTCAAACATGTGATGCCAATCAAAGCAAGACTGCAGAAGGCAATCTAGTATATGTATCCACCAGAAACATGAATCTACAAAAGGATAGAGCATCTAAGCTGGGGATTGTAGAGTACTTAGTGCATGTATAGGGGTTCCTGCAAGGTAGCATTTCAATACCAAACCCATTACCATCATCACAGCCAGAGCTGCCTTCAAGGTCCATAGCATTTGTTATGTAATCACAGTTTGTTTTGTATCACTTGTTACCAAATGAACAATGTCGTTTTGTCGCGTCCTTTCATCACGGTCAGCTTTTCTCATCATTGGTCAGCTCTCCCGCCACTCGCGGTCACTCTTGTTTCCTTCACGGTCAGCTCTTCTTGCCCTAGCCTTCTGACAGCCTCGACATCATAATCATCCAAAAACAGCCGACATCGACATCGCCGACTACAGCGCACGGCACCCGTCTCCCTTATCATTGCTATCATCCTCATCTTCATCTGGATCACTCACAGACTCAAGGCCGCCGTAGCCCGCACCAAGCTCAACTCGAATCTCTCCTCGCTGTCTACGCCGTTACTCTTCCCCGTTCTTTCCTTGATCAACGCACCACAGCCCTCATCGTTCTCGCTGCATCACATGCAGGTTTCGTCATTGCGTCTTTCTGGGGTCTCCTCAAAAACGCCTCCGTCGCCACCCAAGTCAGTCTTGTCGTTTGTTTCCTCTTCAATCGCATGTACCATCTTTCAATCCTACTCATCGCCTTATCGCATCTTTTCCTTCTTGGTCTTTGCATTTGGAACACACCTCGCACTCAATACTGCCCTGGGCGCAACATCCGTCATCGGCGGCCCATCAAACCCACTAGAGTCCCTAAGCAGCATACCCTTCTGCATCTTCTTATCCTATCGCCCCTCACCATCTCAGATACATTGTCATCATGTCATATATCGTTTGCAACGTCCTGCAAGAATACAAACCAATGGCGTATCATGCTCCAACTGCATTTCTCTTTGTTCTCGCAGAACTTGCTTTGTTCTTGTTGCGTGTTCCGTGCACAGTGAGTGATAAATATAAATATTGTACATGTCTTTTTTCTTGGCTTTTTTAATGTTCCATGATTGCCCATTTCTTTGTTTTGGGACCATAAACAACCGCTCCTTTTTTGTTTGTCGTGGGATAAATTGAATTGAATTCAAAGACTGTTGTTCGAGTTGGAGAATAGCGAGTTGAGTCAGAGATCTATGCTTGTAACTAAGACTATGGAAATGGAAGTGTCGTACGCGCTTGCGCATGTCCTCAAGTTAAGATCTTCATAGGTCACATTGATTAGGGTAGGTGTGATTTTTTTTCGTGTTACTATTTTTGAGAACCGAACCGCATCGCGTCAGAGCCTGAGAAACACACTGCGATCTTTCTCACACTAAATTAATTCGTCATAGCAAGTGATGATTGGGAAATTCACGCTCGCAAGCTGCGTGGGCTTGCTTCACTGCTCCTCCTCCCTCGATTCGAGAACGGTCACTCATACCTACAATCCCGCAATTGCCTACGTGAGACAGGTCTTTGTTTGATTATGAATCGAGGAAAGTAGACTGTCCGTCGACTCACCTGTGAGTTACGCGCACATCATATCTTCCTCGACTTCATCTTCTTTGAGAAAATATTCTCTGAAAATGGGCAAACCATGAATTCTCCTATAATCCGGTCATGGGTGAGCATGAACATATATTGATCAAAAGAGAAAGAAACATACGCTATGCTAAAATGCGATCAATATTGAGTGTCAGCATTTGTTTAGAGAAAATGATTCAACATACATACCCTGATGTAATAGGATTCAAGAAACCTACCTTACACTAGAATCCGATTATGGGTCAACATGTATATACAATGATTCAAGAAACATACGCAGCGCTAGAATCCAATTATGAGTGAGCATGAATATTTGTTTATAGAAAATGATTCATGAAACATACTTGAAACTAGAATCAGATGATTGGGCAGCATGTGAATATCTGCTCTTAAAAAATGATTCAAGAAACATACTCAAAGCTGGAATCCGATTATTGGGCAACATATGAATATCTGCTCATAGAAAATGATTCAAGACACATACGCTTGCCTAGCATCCGATTATGGGTGAGTGTGAATATTTGTTTATTGGAAATGATTCAAGAAACCTACACTTCACTAGAATCCAATGATGGGTGAGCATGAATATTGGTTTACTTTATGGAAAATTACTCAAGAAACATACGCAATACTAGAATCTGATGATTAGTGAGCATCACTATCTCATAGAAAATAATTCAAGAAACATACACTGCCCTACAAATTGATTATGGATGAGCATGAATATTTGCTCATGGAAAATGATCCAAGAAACGTACCTTTGACTACATATCAATGATGGTTGAGCATAAATATTTAAAAAAATGATTCAAGAAACATACCATTTCCTAGAATCCAATTATGGGTGAGCATGAATATCTTTCTGTAAAAATGATTGATGAAACATACTGTGTACTAGAATCCAATGATGGGTGAGCATGAATATTTGTTTATGGATAACAATTCAAGAAACTCACCAATAGCTACAATCAGATTATCAGTCAGCATAAATATCTGAAACATGCAGATGAGTGTGTATGTTTATTTAGAGAGAATGGTCATACATACCCTGGTGTAAAATTATCCAAGAAACATACTCTATGCTATAATATGGTTATCATGATTATCTGTTTATAGAAAGTAATTCAACAACCTACTTTGGACTGCAATCCCACGATGGGTGAGCATGAACATCTGTAGATAGAAAACAATTGAAGAAACATACTTGTACCTAGAATGCAATGATTGGTCAACATATGAATATCTAAAATTATACAGGTGAGCGCATGTATTTATGGAGAGAAAATGATTAAACAAACATGCCCTGATGTACAATTAATCAAGAAACATACCCAGGGCTAGAATCCAATCATTGGTGAGCATGAATATCTGTTCATGGAAAATGATTCAGGAAACCTACATTGGACTGGAATCCAATGATGAGTGAGCATGAACATCCACTTATAGAAAATGATTTGAGAAACATACTCATATCTAGAATCAAGATATGAATATCTGCTCACAGGAAATGATTCAAGAAGCCTACTCTTTCCTAGGACTGATTGTGGGTGAGCATGAATATTTGTGGAAATTTATTCAAAGAACATACATATGCCTAGAATCCGATGATAGAATCCGATGATTGATGAGCATGAATATGTCCTCATAGAAAAATAATTCAAGAAACATACTTTGCACTAGAAGTTGATGATTGGTGAGCATCAATATCTTTATCTGCTCATAGAAAATGATTCAGAAAACCTACCATTCCCTGGAATTCAATCATGGGTGAGCATAAATGACTGTTTATAGAGTATGACTCAAGAAACTTACCTTGTACTAGAATCCAATAATATGTAAGTATGAATGTCTGTTTTCAAAGAATGACTCAAGAAAGTTACCATTCCCTAGCGGTGAGCGTCAATATCTATTTTCATAAAATGATTTGAGAAACCCACATTTCACTAGAATCCAATGATGGGTGAGCATGAATATCTGTTTATAGAAAATCATTCAACAAACATACCTTGTACTAGAATCCGATGATTGATGGGCATAAATATCTGTTTGTAGAACATTATCAAGAGACATACCCAGTGCTAGAATCCAATGATCAGTGAGCATGAATATCTGCTCACAGAAAATGAAGAGACATACGCTTTACTAAAATTAATGATGGGTGAGCATGAATATTCAGAAAATAATTCAAGAAACAGACCAATCCCTAGAATGTGAATGTGGGTGCATCTGATTATCTGATTATCAGAACTGATTGAAGAAACATACTCAAGGCTAGGATGCAATGATGGGTGAGCATGAATATCTGTTCATAGTAAGAAACTTACCAATTCCTGGGATCCAGTTATTAGTGAGCATGAATATCTGTTTATGGAAAATGATTCAAGAAACATACAGAGTGCTAGAATCCGATGATTGGGTCATATGATAATCTGCTCATAGAAAATGATTCAAGAAACATACGCCACCCTAAAATACGATCATGGGTGAGCATGAATGTCTGAAAGATACAGTTGAGCATGTGTATTTCTTTTGATTCAACAAACACACCCTGATGTAAAATGATTCAAGAAACCTACATTTCACTAGAATCTGATTATTGGTCATCTGTTTATAAAAATGATTCAAGAAGCATACTCATGACTAGAATCCAATGGTGGGTGAGCATGATATCTGTTTCTAGAAAGCAATTCAAGAAACATACATTTCCCTAGATTCAGATGATTGGTGAGCATGAATATTGGTTTAGTTTATAGAAAATTATTCAAAAAAGATACTTTTTACTAGAGTCCAATGACGGGTGAGCATGAATATTTAGAAAATAATTCAAAGAAACCTACCATGCACTAGAATCCAATTATGAGTGAGCATTAATATGTGCTTATGGAAAATGTTTCAAAAAACATGCATTCTACTAGAATCCAATGACAGGTGAGCATGAATATTTAGAAAATGATCCAAGAAACCTACCATCGCCTGGAATCCAATTATGGGTGAGCATCAATATGTGCTTATGGGAAATGTTTCAAGAAACATACAGAAAGCTACAATCCAATGATGGGTGAGCATGAATATCTGCTCATAGAAAATAATTCCAGAAACATACGTGTTACTAGATTCCCTCGTTGGTGAACATGATTCTCTTTTGTAAAATGGTTCAAGAAACATACCAAATGCTAGAATCCAATGATCGGTACTCATGAATATCTGTTTATGGAAATGATTTAAGAAACATACCATCGCCTAGAATCCAATTATGATTGAGCATGAACATCTGTTTATATGAAATTCAAGGAACACACTGATAGCTAGGATTAGGTGAGAGCCGAGAATTGAATGATCCAGAGACAGTCAGAGTGCTAAGGGCCAGAGTGATAAAGAGTGGGATGAGGTGGAAAGAAGGCATTGTTGACTCTGGCCAGCCAGTACCACACTCTTTATATATGCTCATGGGATTGTGATCCAATCTCCCAACACTCAGGGAAAGGGCAAGGCTAATGGACAAGGATGACAAGACAGAACTGGGGCCTTCTAGCATACCCCTTCTGGTAGGAGAATATGCCGAGCGCAAGTCGGAATGTTCCCCCAAAACCCAGGATGGAGATGAAGAGGAAGAAATTATTCGACTTTTCTCTTAGTCTTCATAGTTACTTCATTTAAGAAAAGCTCTCTACGTCCGTCCCCCGACTCTCCAGCTCGGAGGGTGTATGTAGTGACCCGTGACTTATGTTCACCTCATCCTTCTAATCTATGCATGTGATCCAGAGAATATAATATATTCCTACACCTCCCGTCGCTATTTAGTCTTATTTTGATATATTCCGCATCTCATCCAGTATGAGAACCCCCTACTTGCAATGTGCTTAGACATTTATTACAAATATAGGACTTAACTTAGTTCTTTTGCGAGGAACCCCTCCCGTGTGATTGTACGCTATTACGTGCCGGGTGATGGGGATTGTACATATGTAGCAAATCAGCTTTGGGGCCCTGGATGAAGGTTGTCAATATGGCATTGATCAGAACTTCCATTCGTTGGTTGTCCTCCGACCTAAATCTATATATATACCGCATTTTGACCATCCTGATTAGTTTTTTGCTAGTATATTCATCTGTACGCGCCGGGAAGTACCAATTCAGCCACATTGTAATGTACAGTGGTCCAGTCCGCGCTGTTTTTTTCATTCTTCATTCCTTAGTGATAATACATATTGGTAGCTTCAGGACGCTGTGTGACACTGCAAATAATTTTGAGTAGATCAAAAGAGTAACATGCATCAGACATATACATTATCCAGGTCTTGGTCCTGTCAACAAAGCAAGAAAAAGTCCGTGTTCATTGCACCAGTCAGTATCCATATATAATTCATATCCTACCCTACTTGTCCATGTCATTATTTTGAACTATATATGAAGGGCTCGAGAGCGGCAGCAGCGGGTGATAGTAATCTGACTCTGCTCCATAACTCGTTTCCGTACATGAAAGGCTGACCGATCTCTATCATCTCACCATTCATCCAGTTGAATTCTACTTTCAGACGTTCATATCTGTGAGTAATGATTGATTGTATGGAACATGGGCATATGTAGTAATATGGATCCGACGCCATAAATCAAGATTGTCCCATTCATTGACATATATAGTTCATATGTTCAATATGCTAGTGATTGAATGGAACATAGGTTACAGGCATGGTAATACGATACCAACATTGAAGAAAAAGATTTCATACACTTGCGAAATGGTGTTTCACAGTGATGGCTTCTGGTACAGGTCTTATAAGCATGGTAATACAGTTGGAGTGGCAGCAGCGGGTGATAATAATCTGACCCTGCTCCATAACTCGTTTCCGTACCTGAAAGGCTGACCGATCTCTATCATCTCACCATTCATCCAGTTGAATTCTACTTTCAGATGTTCATAAGTAATGATTGATTGTAGTAATATGTATCCGACGCCATAAATCAAGATTGTCCCATTCATTGACATATATAGTTCATATGTTCAATATGCTAGTGATTGAATGGAACATAGGTTACAGGCATGGTAATACGATACCAACATTGAAGAAAAAGATTTCATACACTTGCGAAATGGTGTTTCACAGTGATGGCTTCTGGTACAAGGCTTATAAGCATGGGGATACAGTTGAAAGGTGTCAAGGGAGGTAAGTGTTCTGGTTTTTAGCACAATGGAATGGCAAGGGAGAGACCAACAAAGATGTACCTGTGACAGGCTTATGCAGGTTGTGGGAATCAGCGCAGGGCTGCTTCCGGGGAATATGACAGGCTCCTGCATAAGAGGCAGACTTCCTGGTCATAATACTGTTGGATTTGTTGCACTCGTTGGCCAGCAGGGACATGTCATGCCCAAATTGCATCCTCCATGGTCTGAGTCTCAACATTACCCTGATTAGAGATGAAGCCAGCATTCACAAGGAGATCAAGCTGGGAGTATACATGGGATGGCAGGGCTGACTCGCAACACCTAGAGCGGATAATACTTGGCGACCCGTGCTTCGAAAAAAGTCGATGGATAGGTAATAAAATCGGTTCGTCAAGTGACGATGGAAATTGTGTAGCCAGAGTCGAGTGACAAAACTCATGTATCCAATTCAAAAAAGCTCGAAGAAAACGGGAGGGAAGGTCCGGGGAAGGATATCCCTGTGGTAAAAATCCTTTCACTAGTGCGATTCCTGAGCGGCCACATTCACCGAATTCCACCCATCCATGAATAGTTTTAGAGAGCATCGTTCCACCACCTTGAAGTATCCATCCATTCATAATATAACACGTCCTTGTCCGTGTCCGTGACTCTGTCGTTCTCCAAGTGCATGCCCCATCTTACCTTCAGTACAACCATCTACCCCTCTACCCACACTCCCACCTCCTCATAAATATGATCAAAGTTAAAACAACGACTCAGGAATCAGGGAAGGCCCGAGAGGACGAGAAACGGACCCTGTGTCTGCGCTTACGTAGGTCTGCGTGGTATTCGGGATAAACCTCGAGGAGTTAGAGCTGGGACACTGCGCAGCATACACCACCGCCCTTGTTGAATCCAGCGGCCTCGTTGTCTTCGTCGGGTTTATTACATAATACCAGTATTGTTGTTGCCGCGATCCTCAATCCAATCCGATTCCAATTCGGACCCTCGCTCCTGCTCTTCCGTTCCTCCAATTGCACGTCTCCCATCAGAAGACTACGATACCAATCAGCGCAAACACACATGAAAAATCTGTGCGCAGCCAATATCAAAGTAATCTGTGCCTCTCCATACCCCATGCCCTGTATAGTGGGATGTCAGTTGATTGTAACAAAACAATCTGAGAGCGGTGTCATATACGCCACTGTTACATGGCTAACAATCCGGTATGGTGTAACGGCTAATATTGCGACTCTCAGATATTTAGCTGCCAAACGGTTTTTAAGGCTTTCCGACATTGCGCTTTTCTTCATAATAAGTCATCTTAACATGTTTCCCAGGCAACGACATGAATAAAGGAACGCTCAAGATCCGATCGTCCCGCAGTAAGTATGATGCTTGTCAGAACTCGTGAATGCTCGTTGCGATCTGGAATTAAGGGAAAGTGAAGAAATAGTATGATTTCGAGAAGGGTTGCGGTGTGGTGCATGAAGAGGTTATTCGTGCATATCAGAATAGTAGTGCACAGAATCTTTTGTACAAGCAAAGAAATATCGACATGTAGAGAGCGCTGCTTTTCCATGCTATGTATCAAAGACCCCTGATACTAGTGTCGCCGGTGAGAGACTCGTGGGAAGCGTTGTCAATCAGAAAAGATCCAGGCGTCAAGCAGCATCGATTAACTTTACGGTCCGAACTTCTTTCGAAATTTTCGAAGCGCCAATCGTGGCCAACAGTTCCCAAGCAGCATTACTCAAGCATTACCGCCCGTTCTCCATCAGAACGATCAACGCCTCATTTGAAGTTTGGCCGAGTAAAAGTCTGAGTGCTTGACACATGAATAGATCAGCAGCCGACCTGTCGGTAGCTTTTGCTTCTGATATGGAAACGCATCATGATTGTCTGGTTCGTTCACCCGACCTGGCCCTCGTTTGATTTCCATCTTGGAGTTCTATTTAGTAGATTCGATACCTCCACTTCTTAACCGACACTTCCTCTGGTGTTGCTATTGTAATGAGACTACATCGCTCACTTGCGTTACGGTTGACCCTAAAGGAAAAGGAACGACGACCCTTGATATTGACGTCACATGCCAGCCCTCTGCTGGCCACTCTTGATTCAGTGAAAGTGTTAATAGAAGGAAGGATACTATTGCAATGGACAGTGTTTTTGTGCCGGCTAATGTGGAAAACGTCTTAAACTTTGTCAAAAAACCTTGTGCGTCTTGTGTTAGGAGACATCTTGATGTTGAAAGTCATTCTTTTATGAAACCCTAGAGTGACACAAAGTCATCCGGGTCATTCAATCTTAACTCTCACTGCAGGAAATGGCAGATTTTTTCCTTGAGAAAAACAAGTTAGAACCATGTCATGTGATTTCTAACATGACTTTCTCCAAGTTTCACATAAAATGAATTTTCAGAGAAAGAAAAGTAAATGTTATAATTCTATGTTACTTTTGTTTAAGTAACACAATAAATTTTTCT
>JAGDQM010000135.1:0-11134 GCA_017580835.1 Termitomyces bulborhizus
AATGCTTTCTCCGTGGGAGAAAGAACTAACATGGCCCTATATCGACTCTGGCTCAAACGTACATGTGGTGCCCCTTTGGTTATCAATTTCGATAAATTCTACATATACAAGGAGTTTGACGCTGCTCTGACCCTGTTTTTCTCGCATAGCTTCCAGTGGGCTGATGTAGAGATCCTGTTGCAGCCATTAACGTATGCCAAACTTTTGGAACTGCGACCTGAAGATGTCCCTTTGCTGAAGAAAATACATATCGTAGGCGGGGACTGTCAATATACAAAGAACGATGCCAACCAAATCATTTCCACTCTTGCACGAATACCAACTCTGTCCGACTTGACATGGTCATTCAACATCCCAGCGCAAATTTCTCCATTGACATGGCCAAATCTTAAAAGGTTCACCACAGGAATGGCCATTCGAACCAGAGAATGCTTGGCATTGCTATCCTGTCTCTCACAGATTGAAGATATTGATTTTGGCTATCATAAACACTCTCCAATTGACGTCGCCTCTTGTGCTCTCACAGTTGAAAGCCTTTGCTCATTGAGTTTAGATGGTGATGACCCTGCAGACTTCTTCGATGCCCTTACTCTTCCATCCTTGAATGCCCTCCGCTTACCCAGACCTAAGGATTCCTCTAGCCTTGAGCGGCTCATTGATCGTTCTGGTTGCACACTTCGTCATTTAACAATCTCTGCAATGATCACAGAGTATGGCCGGCGCCTCCGTGAACTCAACAGCTTTCTTGAAATGAAGTGCTTTCACTCCATATATTCACTAAGGCTTACTTCTACACAATATCTGACCAATCGAGTTGCCAGAAGACTGACATGGGACATTGACAGTGACTATTCAATTCAAATATTTCCCTATCTGACTACAATCAATGTTGAGCGTTGTGTTAGCGTTGATGGTCTATTTACACGTATGATATTATCTCGCTGGACAGGACGACATAATCCTTATGGGCTCAAACGTGTTGAGCTTCGACCGGTCTTTTGGGGTTGGAATTACAGAAAGACTGACTATGCTGTTTTGAGTGGCCTAAAGGACCAAGGTCTAGAGATTGTTCAAGTAATCGATTAGGAATGCAGTGTTTCACGAATGGTCAAATTCATCACCACCACCTGCCTGATGTCTCTTTCATAGCACGCCGTCGTCTACCATGTTCGAGATTTGCAAATCTTTCACGATCCTTTTCATGCACTTGTTTTGGATGATAAGAGTAGGTAAGAGTGAATGAAGGGTTGACATTCAATCTTAGTCCAGCAAGCTCGTGAAGTTGACCATCCTCAGTATGGCAGGGTGATAATCCCAGGTCATTGAGTCTTTGGCAGTGGTAGACAGTCCTGGATCCACCGTCTTGTGTTCCGGAAGGATTATTGGTCTCAAATAAAACGTCTAAGACCCGGTCTGTAATGGATGGAGAGCGGTTCCCGTCATTGAAGTTGTCCGGGTGATCGTAAACCCAAAGCTGTTGAAGTTCCTGTGTTTCCCCTAGCCTGAGAAACTGCTCGAGTTCATTGGCTAGTGGGAACATATTCGAGAGTACCAGTGACTTTAGATGGCAATGAGATCGCTTCACAAGGCTTGTGAAGCCATAGTATCCTGAATGATCAGCATCACGATCTATTGTCCCAACATGCCGTTCCAGTGTAAGATACGCTAGTCGCGGACAATCAATTGCATCAAGGAAGTTTTGTGAAAGGTGGAATCGGGTTGAGATATGGAGGCGTTTGAGGTTAGGTAAGTTGATCGGTAGTTGGTTTACTGCCCTGAAACGTTGCAAATCTCCCTGCACATTCAAGATGACAGATACAGATCGCAGACTCGGACGATCTCGAAGAAAGTTCAAGCAAGTTTCTGCACTGATCGGTTCGCTCAAGTGAAGCTTGGTAGGATCGTCTCTTCCCATGATAGCATGGAGAAAGAATCTGTTGATGGAGTGCAGCAGACTACGTACGGCAGTCACGACGTTTGTCCTGGGCTGTTGTAATGACTTCTCGGGCCTGCGAGCTTTTCGTAATTTCCTGGCCATTTTTGGAGAGGCTGAATGAATATAAGAGAGCTTGTTAGTTACAGATGTTCATGGTTAGAATTCTACTGGTATTCACCTTATGGCTGGCTTATGGCTGGAAAATCGGATATTGTACGAGCTTGTATGGGAACGAAACACAGTTTGTAAACTCTAAGCACGGCGACCATTTACAATGGGTTTTTAAGGGCTTAAGAGATACAAGACATGACTGTATTTCGAACAAGACATGACATATAAGCGCACAGAAAGAGACTCGAGAATTTGCAATACAAAGCCTCGCAGCTAGTTCGGCAAGGGATCAAAATCAATGGAAACCAAGAAAAGGAAAAGACATTGTACTAGTCCATCAGTTGCTGGAAGAGCTTGCTGTCCCCATGGTATCCTTGTGTTTCTCAATTGATACGATTGTAACGTTGAACCACGAACAAGACACTCCTGACCAGAAATACAAGGTCCACAACAAACAAGAGTGCCAAAGACAAGACCGAAGTCAAGGGGATAGAGAACAATGCATCATTTTATTAGTTTCTTGTGTGCTTTCAGTAGTACAAAGTCGTCCGTTGTCTTTTCATTCGAACGAGGATGGAGGAGATCCGATATCCGATATCCGATTTTTGGTGAAATCAATCGCGCCACATAAGCACAAGCTGCCTGCAAACTGCAAACTGCAAACTATCTCTATCCTTCACCTGTAAGTTGTCTCACTTGAAGTTTTCTCTTTGTCGGTATCCCGATGTCCCACAAGTGGACCTATTGCCTGGAGACTGCTCATTGTCACAGGCGGACTTGTATCATTCAGGAGTCTAGATGAACTTCAAGTGAGGACTAATCTAGTTCCTAGCACAGGTATCATGGACAAGATTGTCATTGGCTTCCACTTTTAGTGGGGGTACTTAATGGCAAGAATTACTCGCCTGTATCTCAAGGGCAAGATGCCAGTTTCGGCGAATAACGGCGCCAATGATGATCGAGATCCAAGACCCAAGAGGCGTCTACAGTACGCGATCTGGACGCTCTCCAGGGACTGTAGCAGAGAAGGATCGATATCCAAGGAGACCTCACAGCCAAAGACAAGATGGGGGTCTATGCGAGCCATATACAATCGTTTTCCTTCGTAGGGGGGATTTCTCCCACCATGGATTGCATTGCAAACGTCATATTGGATGTCCTTTGTGCCTTTTCAGATTTTGTCTTGTAATGTTCGGCAAACATTCGACTGGTTGTCGTTGATGGAGAGCCAACGTGATGACGACTTATACCAAAGGGCATCCACTTTGTTTTATGTAGCAATACTTATTGTCATAGAATTTGCCTTGCACCACCGAGAGAAGATGTTGATTTTTCTTGGCAAGCCAGCTAGGCGGGCATACGAATTTGCTCCAATTTTACATAAACAGTGTCACGAGGTTTGTAGTATGAGACAACAGCTAGTTGTGAGAAAAACGATAGGATCCTGTAATATTGTCTGACGTTCTGTAAAAAATCATCTCCGCATGGGCATGAGATGAAATGATAGAAGGCTCCTATCATGACCGGTGATCTGGCCATAATGATTGAAACATCTTAGCGGTCTTCATCCAAATCGGTGGCTACCGCCACAAAAGAGCCTTGATTTCGTGCCAGTTCCTCGCGTGACTGATTAAATAGCATAATCAACTTATTTCTGTAAGTCCGTATCAATCTTTATCTCTCATACACGACGCCTGGTAGACTAGAGCGTCTCCTATCATGCCACTGTCTAGAGATTCGGCGCCCGAGAAATTTGAAACCCCAGGGCGCAAAAGACAGATGTATGAAGAGAAACTACAGGTGTGGGTGGGCGGGCGAAAGAGTAGAAATCCGTCATTCTGTCACAAGCAGTCACGCGTCAAAATACGCTCCTCTCCTTCAGAAGAGTGTCAATTCCCAACAGAACCGTGTTGATGCGATTCTTAAGTACATGCACTCCATAGCTTGATATACAGCGGGCAGGCGAGAAGGGCATCTTGAACTATTGTCACAAGAGAGCTAAAACATGAGGATGCAGTGACTGGAGCTGAGATTGTTTGATTGATTGATCGATGCAACTTGCAAATCCCTGCGCCTGCGAAGACACTTGTAAGCCCCCAAACCACAGGGTGTTAATGCTAACTTAAAACTTGGCTTTGCAACAGGGCAGCAAAGATGGTGGACCCATCTTGAATGAAATCAAATGGTGAGATGGGTGCTGATATATAAGGAAGGCATGGGTGGATTCGCAGATAGGGCTCACATAAGCATGTTCCCAAACATGAGATTAAGCAAAGACGGAGTGTCCAGAGTCATATCTGGTTGACCCACCCAGACCACGATTCAAGAGGAAAGAGATCGTTCTTTTGTATCATGGTGCCGCTGCGTATTCCTTCCATCGGCGACCTGCGTCATTGTACCCTTACTTATTCAACTCATTCTTTGATTCCATTCACAACTTTCTGACATTGAAATCTCAGAGAACGCAGGAGGCGAGGACGTACCAGTAGGTGTGGAATCGTGGCCTATCGGTAGACGAAGTACGTAGACGGAAAGGCATCAAGACAATCTTCGACATGTATGTTTTGATTATTGTTCATGTTTTAACAAGACAACGAACTCTTCAAGACGATTCGCCTTCTGCCTTCTTGGGCTCGATTCCTGCCTGTAACAAAAATATCAGTCAAATTGCCTGTGCTCGACTCATCCATAAACCTAGTCCATGGGATTGCGACTCACCTTAGCGGCCTTCCTAGCTTCACCCAAGTCGGTGGGACCCTCTGAACCACTTTCTTGGAATGTCCCACTGGTGTCCTTGTTGGCCTCAGATTCTTTTGGTGCCTCAGGGGCCTCAGAAGTGGTCTCAGAAGTGGTCTCAGAAGTGGTCTCCTGGCTGACGGGATCAGCTTTGGGCACGTCAACAGCCTTCCACCAGGCAAAGTCAGCAACAAATTGTCATAAGTGGGAAATGGACGCACCGATGCAACGAGAGAATCCGCGATGTTTGCCTCTGTACCTTCATCGTCCTTCATCAAGACTGGCTCCGGCTCTGCTACAGTAGGTTCTGGCTCAGGCTCGGGCTTGGGTTCAGGCTCGGGCTCAGGTTCTGCTTGCTTAGCAACTGGTTCAGGAGCGTGTTTTTTGTGGCCAGGGAAGTCGTGCGCGTCATTGTGAACATGTCCTGTGTTTTTGCGAGCAGAAGGAGAAATGAGGTAAAGGAACTATTTAGGAGATTTAGACCTTAGTTAGATCTGCAGACATGCTCTGTGTTACTTACAGCAGGACCAAAGAGGATGGCAGAGCCAATCTAAATTGCGCAATAAGACTGGATAGAAATTGTAATAAAGAGGTGAAACCTACTATCCAAGGTTTGTCCGATTTTGTGGTGGGGGCCGCATGTGATGAGTTCATACGACGCGCGCCGGCACGAAACGTCGACGACGCGCCGCGCATTGATGCACGGGCTGTCGACGTGAAGGATTGGCGGGTAGCGGCGACAAACGACATGGGTGGAAAGGCCTTGGTGGGAGAGTCGGTCTTCAAGTTCCCAACTTTTCAAACACCGGGTCAGACCGGCACTTGATGACGTGAAGCCTCCATTCAACGTCGACATCGACAGCGACCTCGACATTATGTACTCGCACAAAATTCTGCGACCCAGCTTGTTGTTATATTTATACCTGTCCAACTTCAAGTTGGTCCTCAGACCTCCGCATTGCAAGACAGCCATCTTCACAGGCAAAAATATTATCTGCATTCTATTGGTGATGTGTACGTGTCAGCGAAGGTGCAAATCCATTTCGGTGCTACCCCTGGAATTCCTCAGCGATATTGCTTGGATGTTTGAAAACATGTGTCTGTCCATCATCTTCACTGCAGGCTTTTCAAATCTAAGAATAAATACCATTGCACCAACGTTTCGAAATTACAATGACGACAAAAGAGTACAATACAACACACAAAAGCAATATGATAGCGACAGGACAAAACCACGGGCTTGGCACAAGTGAAAACACAGGGAGCAGAGTAGCATCACTTCATCATGTATAATCCCAGTTCAGTCCCAGCTCCGAGGCAAACACGAGTCCCATGGCCGCCTGAAACGGATCTTCCTCCACGAGCTGCGGGTCCATCAAGCGACTCGTCACCTCATCCATAGAGAGGCTCTCGTGGGGAAATGGTGCTAGAACATCAAGGTACTTTAAAGGTGCTGTAGTAGAATCGAAAAAAGTGCTAGTCTGATCATCAGATTGGGCTTGATTCTCGTTTTCTTCGACAGGCGATAATTCAAGCGATCCGGTCTGAGTTTGAAAGAAAAAGTGTTGTTGAATCCATTTTGAGCTCAAGGTCGGAACAGGTCCATCAGTCGTTATGGTGTGAATCGGTCGTCGAGCTCTTGCAGTTTCCAGATCGGTAGTAGTGAACAAAGGCGTCAGAGTTCGTGGTCCAGAAGAGCGAAGCTTGGATGCACTGGGTGCAAGTTGAGGACACCTTAGTTGGTTTTCCTTGCTATTCCTATTGCCTTGTAGGTGGGGTGTTCCCGAAAGGGCTTGAGATTGCTGAAGCAGATACAGATGCGATGTCGGGTCGGTGTTCCAATCTAGAGGCAGCAGCGGTCGAAGACGTCGATCATTGAGATGAGTAGACCTTGATTGAGCAGGAGTCAAAGCGCTTGTGTTGGGTATATTACGGGGTCCTTGAGGTTTATGCGGGATAATCATTTTGCTGTTCTTGTTGTTACCTGCTTCAAGGCTCCCCGTAGGGTTTGAATCCTGCCAAGGATATACGAGACTAAGGCCGGGGTTGGTGGTTCTAGCACAGTGTACTTTGGAATTCTGACCAGTACTCTGAGAGGTCGTAGAGTGGGAATGAATACTAACGTCAGGCGCAATTGCGTTCGATACTGTAACCGGGGTAGGACACTTGGCCGAGAGACCCGGGCTAGTAGCTTCAAACGGCTGAGAGTCAACAGTGTTTGCGGAGGGATGAATCAAGTCATTTCGATTGGGAGTTTGCGGCTTGTACACCACAGGCACCATCTCGCGCAATATGAAAGTTGATGTAGGAGAAGCGCGGTCAGCTGGCTGGGGCTGGGCTTCGAAGAGATGCTGTTCGGAAAGCGACGGCACAGAACGAGAAGCAAGAGGGGCAGATACAAATGGAGGTGGGAGCGGACTAGGAGGAGGATGCAGAGAACTATTAGAAGCTGCAGTTAGTTCCTTCGTCCGTTTCTTTGCTGGTTTCCGCGTCGTCTTCTTGGTTGATTTCCGCGAGGGTACAGGTTTTTGTTTAGGCTTTGAATCAACTGATGGTCGAAGATTTTCCGAAAGACTTGGCTCGATGTTTTCCATTTTAAAAGTAGTAATTTCTTGAATCGACATTGCGGTTGTTGTCGTGTCTTCGTGACTCGTCTCAGTCCTTATGTGCCTAGATGCCACGGCCACCTTTTTGCGCTGTCGTGTAAACCATGAAGCGATCCACTTGGGTGGGCTTATCTTATAAAGTAAGCACAATGCATATCACAGATTGCATACATACAGGCCAGAGGCCTCGCTGAGGGCCGCGAGGCGGAGTTGAGAAGCAACATCGGACGCGGCGAATGCAGTCATAAGAATATCCAGCTGTTCCTTTGTAGCCCTTAGGAAGTTTGGCTTTTTGCGTTCTGGAAGCGGAACAACATCCATGGTGGAAGAGAGCAAACTATCGCACCCAGATCATAGCCAAACAATACCATGATTTTTGGCGTTGGCGTTAATCAATCTTGTCATCCGTTTAGACATTTGTTTCTCGGAATAAATGTCTAGCGTTCAACGCTCAAGGGTGACTTTAGAGATACAGCGGCGCTACTCTTTTGTTCTTACTGTAATGGCATGAAATGCAGCAAGGGCGAACCATCAATGAAGAAACGTCAAAATGACCGACTTGTTACAATTGGACACTGAAGACGCTGACACTACACAAAGTCGATCCTGAACATTGACGAATGTGAGGACACTAGGTTTCCTGGATGAACCCCCATCTCTTGTTGAAATTGTTTCCACACCTTTCTTCGAGCCTTGACTCAGGCTCCTGATCTTAAAAATTGTTTCGACGGCTTTCTTCGCGGACACCTGAGGCAGGTGCAAAACGAGATGGAACATATCATGCTTCGAGTACGAAGAAGTACGCTTCAACCGATACCTGTGAGGTTCCAAGAAGATGATTATTTTTCTCCTCATCTTCAATCACCTCCACTTATAGAGATCCATCATCGAGGAATACTCAACCATGATGTTCTCGAGCCATGCTACCGAAGATACGTTTCTCTCTTATAATCACCTGCAGAGTTAAACCCAAAGCTGCACATCCCATCTCCTCAAAGGGAAATGAGTCCTCGCGAGTATGTTTCCAACCTCGATTGACTTGTATCGTATGTAGACTGGGCAATTTCTTGCCTCGGACTGCAATAATGATCTCTCTGATCTGCGGCTGAGGATCAAAGTGACATCTCCAGGTAGCCAGCTCAACAACCTCAAGGCATACATGAGGACTCGTGAAGTGCGAATTAGGAAGCTCGCAAAATTCGATGGAGAGACGTAAAAACCGTAGCTGAGGGAACAAACCGATTATTTCGGCGATAGAGGCGCCACTTCCAGCATATGTAAGATGCGTAAGGGAATCTGAGAAAGAAGCTTGACGAATGCTGAGGCATTCGGTCGGAGAAAAGTAGTACATGTCGAGATGGCGTAGGCGAGGGAAATCGAATTGAACGATCCTCTTTGCATCAAACTTGTCCAGACGTAACGTGTGTAGATGTGAAAGAGTATATGGTGCAGAAGCGGTGAATGACGGCCAGCAGGAATTTTCTTTTATTGCCTTGAATTCTGATACAGTCTTTGCGTCGAAGTAACCGGAGGGCTTCGAATAGTCCCAATCATCATTCAATATCACCGGTGCATAACAACTCCCTTTTGAAATGACGCGCCGCTTCGGTTCCTCATCATCGAAGGTACCTTTGGTGGGATCAAACTTCTCGACGTCAGCAATGCTACAGGCCTCGAGTTTCGTGAGATATCGTAACATCATCTCCACACGGTCCATACGTATCGCGAAACCGAACAATTCAAGGCGGCGGATGGTCTTGGCGCAACAAGAAGCGATAGTCATAAAGCCTTGTGAGTAAGGCTCGACATGTACAACGGGGCTGAAAGTACTCGAGCCACTAGTATCTCTAGGTTGGGACACGCAGGAATGAGTCCCCATAAAGTGTGGCCACCTTCATACCATGCCTCTTCCTCGTAAGGAACGTCGCCGATACCTAGATAAAAATCTAGGCGTCGACACCGATGTTCCCGAGGGATGGTTGACCCAGGAGATATGGAGAGCAGACGCTGCAGAAGAATTGGAACATATTTAAACCGGAGGATCATCACGACTTCATAGAAATAGCTCTCCATAATGTCGTAAAAAGTCTTCGAAACCAAAGAGAGCGACACTTTCGTTTTCATGCAATCGCGAAAATATCTGATCACTGCATTGCGACTTTCGAAATAGATGGAGGGAGAAGTATCGAGTACCTCTGGGACCAGCGTTGCTTGTCGCATGATGCTGGACAATACCTCCACTGGAAATGTCATGGTGTGGTTCGGCATGAGTTTGACAAAGATCTGTCAAATTTGATGGATGCGTTCTTTCCCGAGAAATGAAAAGAGACTATTGAGAGGACGAATGACAGCGGTGGAAAAACAAATCCAACGAATACTTCGGGATTTGCCTAATGGCAAATCAGCAGCAGCCCAAGCAGTCTAACAAATACTCAAGCACGTTGGATTGGCATTGCCTTCTGACTTCAAAAAATAGATCTCCAACCAATACCCTATACTTCATATACTTATTGACCCATTGATATCGGATGTTTCCCGTTATAAACAAGGAGACGAAACTTCGTGGCACTGCTCCTCTCTGACGGCCAACTCTACTCAGTCAGACCTGGATATTAGCTGTATTGTCAAGTGCAGTGGATAGAAATTGATGTTGAATCGTGACTATTTGTCCCTCACACTTATCTGTAGCACTTTTTCCTTGGCAGTAGCTTTTCGTACAATCCACATGTTCCCTCGGGCAACTGTACTCGAAGCAGACAAATATACCGAACTGCCCAAATCAAATGACGACCTTCGTCAGAGAAAGAAACATCGTGGTCTTGTAAGTAACTCCGCACAAGCCGCCCTTGACATTTTTAGAATATTTTCAATGCTGTAACTATGTATGGGATCTGTAAATCCCTGCATCCGCTTACTATTGCCTGAATCATCAAGGCCAGGGAAACATGAAAAGCTAGCTAAATATTCTAACCCGCGGCCCGAGCTTTTTCTCCAGTCCGTGTTTTTACCATCATAGGACCAGAAACCCAAAGAGGACAAAAGAGTACATGCATTTGAGGGGTTCGCGCACTTTATTGGGTGCGGACACATATCATTGAAGTGCGGAACTGCTTACGAGCAAGATCGGAATACACCCTGGCTTTTTGAGTATCTCGAACGGGAAAATCCACCAGTGCTACCCGTCGATTGCGATCAACTGTTTCAAGATCCTATATCTAGCTAATTGGTTCCTTGACTGAACATGCTGGCAGCTGGAAATTTCAGCAAGTAATCAGATATTCGAAAGATAACCGTATCCAGCCCTATATTTTCACCTAGTAGAATGCCTGTCCGAAAAGCCATACTACCTATGACCAGGGTCCGGCTTGAGCCAGTCCTGCAACCTTTCAAAGCTTATAGAGATTGATGTAGTGATCAAGGATCTTTCGTTCAAATCCGACTGCCTTGTTATTCTGAAGACAAAAGACAGTCAACTTGCCGACGCCACACAGAACGAGTAAGGGACTACCATGCACGTGTTATCCTGGGAGGCCTTGATGATACGCCTGTCTCATACGAGGTAACCACCTCTGGTGTCAATCTGATCTGAAAACTCTTCCAGTTCTAGAGGTTCCTGTTCCTCCCATCCCGATACTTTCTCTTCCTTATCTGGGTACTCATAGTGCATTGACTTAGGTTCATCCATGAGTTCAGGATTCACTGGTGGGTACTCTTCATCCCCTTTCTGCTTGAGTCTCCTTGATAA
>JAGDQM010000137.1:0-11052 GCA_017580835.1 Termitomyces bulborhizus
GTATATGAGGCAAGAGAGCTGTCAAAAACCCTGGTTTGAATGTCCCGTGCAATTCTTGCTTGAAGTTCCTCTTCCTCTCGTTTCTTTCCGAATAAGGAATTTTATACTGATAAGACAATATTCTTGTTTTTTATGGAATAACATATACAATCCAAGTGAGATAGGTAATGATATACGGAATAAAATACCGATCCAACTTATGAAGGCAAAATAATTACCTGTGCTGTGGGATTCGAAAGGTGTGACACTGTTGACGGAATGGTGGTCTGGACCCTGAAAGTTGACGGAATGATGGTAGGGCATAGTACGGGAAATACACCCAACCTCCCATCAAGAAGCACAAAAGTGACTTGCCTTAGGTGACAGAAGGTATACCCAGTCAACCTCGACGAAAGTTTGATATCTTATGTGATCCGATAGTCTTCGTTGGAACCTCGATGTCGACGACAATCACAGCTAACTCGGTAGGCACCACAAGTTATCACGCTGTTTGTTCTTTCGTACACATGAATGTCAAAAGGTCACATACTTACAACACAAGTCTTCTATGGATTTCAATCCCACCGTCTCAACAGGGCCCCATACTCGACGTTTTATTCCTTTCGTAAGTACGCTGCGTAGGCCATTAGGAATCCAAATGAATAATATTCACATACATACATGTCATCAACTCCTTAATAGAGTATTCAAAGAAAGGGTTGGACGTTGACCCTCCGTTGTCAGGGAGTGATCCCTCTGATTCCACCCCTTCCTCTCGGACGATGTATGCTTCTAGCACGTCCCCTCCCAGCACGTCTTGATGGAGATTGTGGAACAACTGGAGTATCGATATCCATTGCTGTCGATGCAGATGAAGTCCCCCTACGACCTCTGCCTCTTCCACCTCGCCCTCTTCTTCGAGAGTCAATGGTATGGTTGCTGCTAGAACCTTCAAGATCGCCTCGCTCAGAATTTGGGAGGAACCCCCCTTTCTTGCCACCGCGTCCGAATTGGATGGATGGTGGTATCAGTGAAAGAGATCCCATGGTATCTACGAGTCCATTAAGGGAATCATCTGTCTTTGTGTGTTCTGTCGCTTTTGTGTATTCGCCAGTCTGTGTGTTGTGTCCTAAATGTAAATTAGTACTAGTGTGTCCAGTGTCGTCGGCGATGTGGCCGTCGATATCCTCCTTGTCATTGTCTTCATCTCCGGATTCCTCATTATCCGTCTTTGCTTCTCTGGGCTTCCATTCTCCACGAATCATACTCGCTCCCTCACCCCATTTCCTCAGAAGGCCACCTATGCCTTTGTTCGTAACTGCAAAAAAGTATTCCTTGGGGTATCCGTGAGCCTGAATCAGATGAAGACGCCGCGTTTTCGGTGAAGAGAAAAGCTTAGCACAGGACACGAGATGACATCCAAACTAGTGGATAGATCGTTTAGCATCATAGGATCACAGAAATCTAAGATCTACATACAATCTTCTCTCCTCTGTCTTTCCGAACAGCAGCTAGAGGGTCATGGCACTCGGTTTGATGCTGAGAGAAGCAGGATGCTGGAGTCAGGAAAGCAACAAAGGATGACTTGGTAAATGCTCACCAACTCCAACAACCGTGCTTCAGGGAAGACAGCGCCACAGCCGTGTTGTTCACAGACATGAGCATGATGTGTAGCGTAGTGAGCCTCAAGTTCGCGAGAATTTGCCAAGGAAGTTGGTTTGCGGTTGCATGTTGGAGGAAGAGAACAAAAAAGTGGGCGGTTACCACTGTCCAGTTCAGCCTGACCTGGTACGGTTCGAGAGGATTTAGTTGGAGACTGAGTCTCGGTCGAGGAAGAAGAAGCGTGGGATAATGAGTTGCGATGACGTTTAGCGTTCGATGACATGGTGGAGGTCAAGTCAACACTTTACCATCAGAACGCGCCCAGTAGTTTGCTGACATTTGTCAGGTTTCCAGTTTTCACAATATTATTTTTTTTGGCACTGCCAAAAGTAGAATTTGTTTACAGATACTGGCAAACCCATAGGTATTAAAGTACACAAGAAAAGAAGTCGAAAGCATGTAAGTCCAAGCGCGATATCGTCACATACATTAAATGGCCATGGTCGGGTTGATGAGTTTGGAGTTATACCCCACGGAACCGTTGGACCGTATTATTTCCGGTGAGGTGGAAGAGGAGAGATAGGATGCAGGATGTTGAAATGCAGGATACTGGGAAGGAGAATAAGGGTGCTGGGATACAGGATATTGGGAGGGAATATATTGCGAGGCGGGAATATAAACTTCTTTCCGGTCTTGCATTGCCAAAGGTCCAGGTCCGGTAAGAGGAAGGGTTGGTATAAGTTCTACCACACACTGTGCAACTGCCTTCGATCTTGAGGTTCCGGCAGGAGGAGTCTCCCCATTCATGACGGCATGCACTTGAGCTTCCTGGACAATGTGATCGCCAACCGGAGTCGCCATTATACTACTGCTGACACCTCGACCGTCCCAGATGCATCGCACGTCGTTACCAGGAATTATTTGGACCAAGCGACCAGTCATCAGGTCGCGGATTTCGATGAATCGTATGTCGAATATCATAAAGTAGGGTGCATGGAGAGCGACGCGCTCAGCAGTACCCTCCCATTCGACAGTGCCATTTTGTCGGCTAGGCTCTCCATGCTTGTCGACGTAGAGACCGAATTCTGAAGTAAAGGTTGAGTCAAATTTGAAATGAGAGTCGTTTGGCTTACCATCATAACACAGGAGGAATTCATTTTCGTTCGACCTGAACATGCCCATTGGTCGAGCTCCTTCGCAACGTTTGGCCAGGGGTATTCTAGTATCATCAAAGGCAGGAACTGTTATACTGGAAAAACTATGAAGCAGTCGCGATAAACAGTTTTGAAAGTGAAAAAAAATCGGTGGCGACATACTCATGGAGATCCATGATCTCAAATCCTTTTGCACAAAGAACCACAATCCGCGCTTTCAGGAAGATGAGGTCAAATGCCTCTGAAGGAAGGAAGAAATCCCTATAGACACGGAACCATTCCGATTTGGCCGAACGGAAGCCTAGGCGGGAGCCAAAACCAACGGGAGCCTTGACCTTTTCGTTAATCTTTTCCCGAACAGGCTCGAGGACGCGGAAAATGCTTTCCAGCTGCCAAAGGCGTCGGTATGAATGAGTCGACGAAGATTCGAGATAGAACGTACCCCTTTTTTCTTCATATAGATGACAAGTGTGCGATTATGGAGCGTTCCAACACTAAAGAAATGCACGTCCTTGTTGCCGTTGAGTTTTTGAGGTACATGGGCATTTTGATTATGTGGACTTTGTGGATGGGTTGGAACGAGAGCTTCAATATGGTACGCAAAAAGCGACTGACAGCTGAATCAAGGTACTGTTAAATGGAATGATGTTTGATATATCTTACCTTATCGGCGAGCACTATGAAAATACCGAATTCTTCTAACATAGCGCATTGCGTCACCATTTTGAGATGAAGGACGCGTCGCATGGCTGTGGTAAGATCAGGTTGATGTTGTCCTAGCAAAGTCTCGGTGCGTACATTTGGGGTCATGTTGGTATCCAATCCAGACACCTTCAGCGCATCCGATTGCCACAAGAGGGCGACCGTTTGGAGTCGCTATTTTTAGGATCAGTATCATCAAAAATGGTGGGGGAAACAATCCTCACTGAAAGGCACTGAACAGGTAACTTTTCCCGTAAATGTATTGTCCTGATTCCACCCAGGCGACGCTGTATTGACCATCATCGAGGGTATAAGGAAAGTGTCAGCACTGAGCGTTTGAGGCTCAAATGCCTTGTTTGACTCCTGAACAACCTTCCTAAGGACAAGAGCTTCCTCGAGCTTCTGTTTCCACTCCACACGAGCCTGTGCAGATTCAGCATAAAGTATGTACGTGCCACCTGTGCGTCCATTATGATGAAGGGTTAGAGGATACACATTTCGCGAGTCGCTCGGACCGTCAGGAGATACTCCGGGTCCATTTGGGCCGTCGGTATGGCCACCCACACCACTACCACCACCACCACCACCACTACCACCGCCACCACCTCCTCCCCCTCCTCGCAGACCACGAAGGATTCCAGTGCTTCTCTGAGTGGGTGCCTCAGTGAAGTTGACAAGGGTTAGTAAGTCTAGAGGTACGGGCTGACGAAGGTCAGGTGGGTCTCCCCCTGGAAACGAGTTTCAAAGCTTACTCTTCGATTAACTTGATATTTTACGACACCGTCCCTTTCTTTTGTCTTGGTCATAACCACTTCAACTCCACTTAGTATGATCAGAGCTTAGAAAGATATGGAGTCTCACTGTAATTGTCGAAAAGGAGAACAAATAGTTCACTCCATCCATTCCACTCGAGGCCACTCTCAGGTTGACGAAGAAGCTTGCCCGAATGGATCAAAGACCTATCTAAACTCAAAAGATCCATATCCTAGAGTGGAACCGTGAGACAATGAAACCCACGATAGCGAAAATGCACATACAACATTTTCACCCGCTTTGAAAAGGAGATTCGAGTTGTATCGCCACACCTCAACCTTCTGCTTGGCAGCTGCAACACCGGGCTCAGTCTCCTTACCAAGCGATTTAATCAAGTCAATGGTTTCGGGGATTTGTTCGATATCGCTGCTTTCAGCTGGAGTTTGCTCAAGTATCCCTTTGAGTAAGAGCTCATAACGCAGGAGACGAGGGATAGGGCGATTGATGAAATTTTTCATGTCCAAGCGCTGCGCGTCGGGGTGGCGGACACATGCCTATAACACAACAGTCAATCCATGCGGCACTTTGTTTCCATTCTTTGCAGCTCGTACCTCCACGAATGATTTAAAAGCAGGATTATTTGCCATTTCGTCATCAATCCTGTACGCCGCGATAGGATAGTTCGGAATATAATCCTGATACGCCTCTCTAAATTGCAAGGCTGCATGTGTCAGAGGCTCGATGATACTTCCAATGATAGGATGTTGTTCGCGTTGAATCCTATGGAATTCCTTGACCAGTTCAATGTGATGGTCGAGGAGTTCTCTGAAATTGTGGAATACGTCATGAATGAACGATTCAACTCTATCTCGCGGGATGATAGGAGGCTCTGCAGTACGGAGGGGTACGATATACATCTAAGATTAATGTGATCGTCAGTGATATTTTGCTCAATCTGTATGCCGTGACAACCCACGTTGCTAATGCTCTCCAAATCTTTTACGTAGGACATCTCACCCTTGATCAGCTCGAAGATGATACTAAAGAAGATATAAGGCAAAGGTCTAGGTCAAAGACAAGCACTATGCTCACGCTTGACGTTTGATTTCGCGCTTGGAATATTTCTGCATGATTTCAGCAGATACAAGATCATGCCAGTCCCATTTTCCGGGAGCTCCCCGTCCCATTGCAGACTGGAAGGTCGCTAGCTGTGCAACAGCCTGAAGATTCTTGATGGCCTCAATAGCCGTCTCGAGAGCTTCATAGTCAGCATTCTCTGGCTCCGTCACTTTCAGGATTGCCTCTAGGCTTCCCGGCAACTTTTGAAGGTGTTCTGTCGGCCGATTCAATAAATGCTTGAGGTCGAGGCGGGGGGCATCTCCATTTCGAGAGGGTCGCCGAGAGCAATTCTGAAAACAAATTTCGTGAGGACAAGTGTTGACTTGACATGAAAGAACGCGAACTTCAATAAAAAGTTTGAACTCGGAGTTTTGTTCCATCTCATCTCTCAAACGCTTCTCTGCGATCGGATGGCATCCAATATATGCTGGGTAAGGCAATCTGAACTCGACTGCTGCATCAAACATGACATCGCCAATCGCCTGGATAACAGGACCCTCTTCTCGCTGACGAACATACATGACTTCAATGAGACGTCGGTTGCATTCTCGCAGATCGAGAATGCTGCCAAAAACGTCATCGATGAATTCATCGACATCATGTACAACAGGAGGATTCGCTTTCCTCAACGGTCGAATGAAGCTCATCTCGACATCATCGAGATCGTGAACGTATTGCTCCTCTTTTTCAATGAGGTTGTGGATGATACTGATGAAAGTTGCAATCAATGACTCCCAGAAAGCTACACCACATACTTTTGACGTTGGATCTCTGTCTCTGACAGATGACGCGTGATTTCGGGTCCTACTTTCATCTCCCATGCTTTAGGAACGGGAGCCTCTATTGCTTCCTCGCTAGCCGGTGCAAAATCCGCGAATGATTTGCCCTGATGTGAAAATTGATATAGATCCAAGACTCATATTTGTCAAGATTTACCCACCTTGCGAGGACAGGTATAAGAGTAGCATGGCACACCTTCTGCGCAACTTGGTGAGTAACATCGTGTCAACATTGTCACGACACCAGTCGGAAGCTCTTCTGAGACCCCATGGCCAACTCCCATCAAGTCACCAAGGAAATTATACACGTCTTCGACATTGTCTTGGACTTTTGACGTGTCGTCCCATTCAACTTCAGAGAAGAAAAGTTGGCTTTGCAAGCTTCTTGCGACCTGAAGAGCCGCGCGCCGATCGTTAGTCGACATCCCATGGTTGATAGCCAACTCGCGTTGGATTTGAGATTGAATTGCAGACTTCGAACAATCATTAACACATATTGTTATGGTATTGAGAACGACGATTGAATGGTACTCACCACGATGTCTTTCCCTGTAAATGCCTGCTCATACTGAACTCCGCCCTTGGTGTGATCAGCCCGCGGCACTTTGTCCCTAAGCTGAACAGCCATGTGTGACAACAGAGATATATTGATAAACCGGCTTTCGTCCTCATCATCTTCATCTTCCCAGTAATCTTCCTCTTGCGGTTGTGGCTCGGGAGTCACCTCTAACACAACGTCTCGGTTGCCGTAGTCTGCCAGTGTTCGCAATACATCGCTTGGATGTCGCTCGAGATTGGAACCAGCATAGAGATAGCCGTTATCACGCTGCCGCTGCTGCACTTGATGATAAACGTCAGGGGGTGGCGGTGGTAGCGTGGGAGGGGACTGACAGGTCACAACCGAAGTTGTAGCCGTCAAATAACCATCATCATAAGGGTTAGAATTAGATGACGTCTCGGTGTAGGAGGCCTGGGTAGAAGAAGGCAGGTTACTCCTGATTGCATCGTAGGGAATCTGTGACGAAGAATACGTGCGACTTCTTTCTACGTCGTAGGAGCTTTGCGATGAAGGATATGTGTTACTTCTGTCCACGTCTGGCGAAAGAGTCAGCGGAGGATCATCCAAATAAGGACGACGCATACTCTGAGAAGATAGGCTATTTAAGCTGGATACCCGTGGAGGGTAACTGGGAGTATAATCTGATGGTCGAGATTCGTAGTAATAAGGGTCGACAGGTTGATGTGGCCGTTCAGAACTGATGCTCTGAACCTCCACATTCCTCGCTGAATGCTCTTGATGATATTGACCTGGAATCGCTGGCGGAAGAGCACCTGACGGTCGATATGATGGCTCGCGGGAAACCGGGTTGGAATATCCACCAGAGCTGGAGCCGGAGTCGTAGGATGCTTGACCGAGGGCACGATGGGATGA
Source organism: Termitomyces bulborhizus (assembly GCA_017580835.1). NCBI lineage: Eukaryota > Fungi > Basidiomycota > Agaricomycetes > Agaricales > Lyophyllaceae > Termitomyces > Termitomyces bulborhizus. The sequence goes on from JAGDQM010000137.1 coordinate 7,521, forward strand.
AAAACTTGGTGATGCTCCGCCGTTCGGCGAAGGGGCAGTGGGAAGTCGCCTACCATTGGCATTAGTTGCAGCTGCCTTGCGTAGCAGATCGTTGGATGATGTAGAGGAATGTGAATCGGCGCGGAGATGACCAGAACGATAATAGGAATCTATGTAAGGCTCAGGCTCGGGCATAGCGAAGACATGAGTGGGAGAAGTGTTGCTAGCGGAAGAGGAACCAGGCGTCGGGGGTAATCGTCGCACAGTGTTACTCTTGGGAGATGGAATTGGTTGTCGAATATCGCGAGCTGAGGCCGCTGGTCCATCTGCAACAAGAAAACTATTAACTATTTACAGACTCGTTTCCAGGAGACATCCACCCACAACTCATGGATCCATTGTAGCTTGGCGTTCCAGAATGCGTTCGAGTAGGCGTCGGTCGATACTGGGCCTCTGCTGAATGGCCCCGGTTCATCTGATCATGATACCCATTCTGTGATATGGGCTCCTCAGTGAAACCGGCCCAAACTTCGTTGTAGAGCGCCTGCAGGTCCTCGTCAACAGGGGAGATGGATCGTTGCAACGCCATCGAAGACTACAACAAATGATCAAATTGAAATGCCTCAAAGCCTGCCAGCAAACTGATTTGATGCAAATGTGTTCGTGGCGGTCGTAGTGGTCGTGCTCAGAAGAGATCGAGCATCACTTGCGAATACATCCGACAAGGTCACCTGCCTTGGCGTCAATCAACATCTTTCCACTTCTGCAATGATTCCTCTGCTTTCATTCTCGATATACATTCATTAACATTAAGCAATATCTGAATGCCACCGTGACCTCCAAAGGTCGAGAGCAAGTACTCGGAGAAAAATCCAGTCTTTTAAACCAAATCGAGCATGACTCTTATGTAAGGAAAAGGTCTGATTATGAGCGTCTATTGTAGTCACTGCATCCCGCTTATTCCTCCCTTTCTTGCATACCTCACTCAACTATGGCTGGTGATCAAGACATACTAATTGGCATGGGTTTCGATCCTGCGCGCGTAGAATGTTTGCTGGAACTTCATCATAATAATCAGCTGTTCACTGATTGGCACACACAATGCAGGGGCACTCAAAGCTACAGGTAACCGCGGTCTGCAGCCTGCAATGGACCATATCCTCGAGAACGAAGGCCAGCCTGTCCCAGATCCTGGATCTGTCTCCAAATCATCGCCCAGCGCAAGAAAAGACGGCATGGATGTGGATGATGACGAAGATGCCGAGGCGTTGAAATCTCTTGGTGCTGCCGCGGGCAATGTAGAAGCAAAGGTGCATCACCTCAAACACAACTATGAAGGCTTAGCCGGCTGATTATCTGTTGAATTTAAGAGCATCAAGTGTTCTCAGTGTGACAAAATCTTCCGAAACACAGCTTTGGCACAGTTCCATGCAGAGAAGAGCGGACATGATCAATTCGAGGAGTCTACAGAAGAGGTGGGATAATCTGAATACATCTCTCGGGTGAAATCCAAAGTTGCATTTCTAGATCAAACCCTTAACCGAAGAAGAGAAGAATCAGAAGCTAGCAGAATTGCGTCAGAAAATGGCGGAGAAACGTGCTAGACAAGTTGTGGAAGATGCGAAAGAACAGAAAGCTTCAGAGGCTCTCCGAAGAAAGGCTGGAAAGGTCTTCCATTATCACTTGTGCTGGATACTTTTTGGTAACATTTGAAGTCAAATGCAGGATATGATTAAGATCAAAGAAGAATTAAAGCTCAAACAAGCCCAGCAAGAAGCCGAGCAACGGAAACGAGGTGAAAATTACATTGGATTATACTTCATCTTTCAATCCGTAACTCACACACCATCTCAGACAAAATCGAAGATGCCAAAGCCAAAGCTGCGATCAAAGCGCAAATCGAAGCAGACAAGAAAGCCAGAAATGAAAGATTTGCTCGCGAAAAAGCTATTCGCGACGGCCTTCCTATCCCAGGCGATTCAATCACATCTACCCCGACGGTGACAGCAGCAGTTCCCAGTCAAGCTCCTGTAGCTTCCGGAGTGGCCGGAAAGGACTATTTGGAAACGCGGTTACAAATCCGTATGTCCACCGGTGGCCAACCGTACACGACGACGTTATCAAGTGAAGCAAGTATGTCATTATCTTCCATGGCATCGGCTTAGACCTGACCGGGGTCCTAGCTCTTCGTGAAGTAGCAGAATATCTGGCAGCGCAGGTTCTCACAATCGACGTAGAGACGGTCTCCCTTGCTCAACATTTTCCAAGGTAAGTGGTGTGATTAACTCCACTTCTCTGAGCCCTGGCCGTTGAACTATCTTGTAGGAAAACTTTTAGTCGAGGCGACTTTTCGAAAAGTCTGAGAGACCTTGGTCTCACCCCATCTGCCGTACGTACTTTTTCTCGTCCGGAGTGCGATTTGCCTCGATCTGAGTGTCAAACATTCAGGTTCTCATTGCTACGCCATAAGTGTGTTCTCACACCTAGATGTACTACATTTTTCTTTTGTACATCAGTGAATTACAATGAAAGGAATGAAGCTGAAAGAAAAAAAGTTGTCACACAAAAACTTAACGCGTCCGACGTGCCTATGCGTACTCTGCAATCTCGATAGTTCCATCCAAAAAGCCAACGGCAATCCTTCCTTCCTCTTCATCAATCGCCACACGAGTCCAATCTTCATTCTCTCTGTATCCAAACACAGAAGAATACATCGTGGATTCTTCAATCTCAGTTGAATACTCTGGCACTTGTAACCATTCGTCACCATCTACCGGAGGTACATCTCGAGCACGGCTCCCTGCCAGCCTCTGCCCAACATCTCCACGACGGAAGAAATCTTCAGTATGACTGTCAATGAAAATGGCCGTTCCACGAGAGCCTATAGCCATGTGGTATCTAGAGAACAGACGGACGGGCGAGCCGATCGTTCGCTTCACCACAGGGGTGTCATTGTACGGAAGGTTGTATGGCGAGGGAGGTAATTTTTCATCAAACCCAGAGTTAGGTAGGAGAACGAAGTGATGGAGAAGGTTCACTGGCTGAGGTGTTGTTGGGTTCGTCTTAAAAGGTGGATAGTGATTGCAACATACCCATGGAAGAAGACTTCCGAAGCGAATCAAGATATTAATCGCCGAGTATCTGTGTACTGAACGCTGCGGCCAAGTTTTTTGGGGTGATATACTGACGCTGTCTAGGTCCCACTGAAAAACGTATTGTGCAATGGGAAAAATCCTCGTTTGATCGATATTCATGTCGCCGACGGAAAATATCTCGAGGGTCCTTTTGCGAATGACAATGACTACCTCATATTGAATTACGACCTCAAAGACTGGTTCAAGCTATAGGCACGGGTATGGTATGCGGAGATTAATCTTCAAGCAAAGACGCTAAAGGACATCATACCACTGGCTGCTTGCTGCTCAATTCAAAATGTTTATCGTCGCTTTCTGCTATCCGAGCAATGTAAAGCTGTTGTTGATCGTTTTGAGTCACTAGAAAGGAGTCGTTGAAAGTGACGGGGTATTCAGTGATACTTGAGAACTTTGACACC
>JAGDQM010000138.1:0-10972 GCA_017580835.1 Termitomyces bulborhizus
CCCTTCCCCTTCCCCTTCCCCTTCCCCTTCCCCTTCCCCTTCCCCTTCCCCTTCCCCTTCCCCTTCCCCTTCCCCTTTGTTGCTAGCAAGGCTGAGGGTGAAACGGACACAGCACCCCCACAAACTTCTGCAGGAGGATTCTGAAAGAACTGCTGGTTGTTAGCTGACAACTCATCAAAGAGCTAAGACAAATCAGCAATACTAGCATGTAGCGACACCTATGACTCACCACCAATGCTCCACTAACCTCCTCTTCTATCACTGGTGTTTCCAGCACCTCTACCTCCTTGTTATCACCCCCTCCCAACAGCTCGTCCAACAACAAAGAAAGGGACAGTCACTAAGCCAAGTACACAGATTGTTAACAATCACTAATGGCTAGCCACAGTCACTCACAAAGTGCTCCAAAAATGGAACTGCCCACTTGTTGTCCCTATACCAACAAAAAAGTTCATGACACTCCTCCAAGACAGCTGCCTGCCTCTCCCAAGTAACACCACTCCCTGCAAAGTCAAGCCAGCGAACATATGTAGAGAACATAGTGACAATGCCAGCTTGGGCATTTGTCGCTACCTCAGCCCAAGCAGCACCCAATACAGCATCCGCACAAGTGATAAAGTGAAGGGCAATAGCACATGCCTGGGAAACAGTAGCAGTGGCACTGGAAGAAGACATCAAAGGAAGCTAGATTGGCAGAGTTGGCAGAGGTGGGAAAGTGGGAAAACAACAAAGTCAAGGCAAATGCTAGGTCTTTTTATACCTTTTGGAATTGTGCACAGACCACATCACATGTTGACACACAGACCACCCGAAAAATCACAAGATTTGAGAGTACAAGATTTTCCTAAACAACACCTAGCAACAATTCAAAGTGGTTGACTGAGGACAGTCAATTTTTCAGTTGAGGGGAGGATGATAAGCCCCAATTCACTCTGTTCACTGAACTTGACAATTTTGATAATGCACTAAAAATAGCACACAGCATTGCCCACCATCAATTATACGTTTTTCTACTTGCTCAAAGCTAGCAATCACGATGGCAATATTCCTGTGGCCTAGCAACAATTCAATCCCAGTCACTGGAAGTTCTTCTATCTGCATGTCATTATTTTTAATCATTTTGCTCTGATTTCTCTCTCACACCAACCTTCCATGACTTCTGTCTCACATCCCCTCCAATGGCAATATTCCCGCAGTCTAGCAACACTTCCATTCAGGTTTTGGACAGTTCTCCCATGCATGTTCCAGTTTTTTTTTATCATTTTACTTCTATTTTGTTTCACATTGATGCTCCCACAACTTCTGTTTCACTTCCCTTCCATTTCCCTTCCATTCATATTTTTTTACACATCTTCTATTCATGGCCACCCATTTTCTTGACACATTTTATAGACTAAACATTTTGATATCATGGCAGCCTACTTAGTATAAAGACTGCATGTACTACACTAGATTCAGAATCAAATCCCAGCCAGTTTTCCCCCCAGTTTTGTCTCTTGCACTGCATTTCAGAGCTCAAGCTTAGTCTAATCTGCTAAGTCTTGTCTTTCTGGTCTTTTTTGTCATCATTATCTGTAACGACTAAGCTTATCGTGGTTGCCTTGTTGTAGCAACCTCTAGTATTTTTTGCATTTTCTTGTGTCTTCTAGCATCTAGCAACAACCCTAGTAACTTTGGTTAGCGTTGTTATCACCTTTCCCCTCAACACCACCACACCTTTCATCCAAGTTTTTAGGAGCTTGAATGGGACTGCTCACACTATTACATCCCAAGTCAACCCTACCCATTAGCTGCTGATTTGCCTCTCCAGGATTTTGTTCCTGTATGGCAGCTAGGCAACTCCAGACATCATCATTTTGGAGCCTACCGCAAGGGTTCTTAAGTTAAAATTCCACCAGAAACTCGACTTCAGCGCCAACATTACCAACAGCAATCACCATCACCAGTTCTAGGCCAGTTCAATTCATCATCTGTATTAACCACTTGAGAATCTGATAGACTTCTGCCTTCACACTCTTAACAAGGAATTAGCCACCACTAGCTTACTTTTGGAGCCTAGCAAACTCTTGGAAAACTTTCCAGGACCTCTCATTGAAGACTTTCTTAACGCTCCTCTTTCCCTGCTTATGCTGCTAGAATCACCCACCCTGTTTCCTGGCGCCTTCTCACAAGACACACCTTACTGACCAACCATTGCTAGCACTCTCCCAGCCCATCAAGTACCTCTACCACCTTCACCAACTACACCTGCAATGGAGCAGGAACACCACCTTCTTCAGGCATGCATGCCCCCTTGGAATGACTCTACAGCCCCCAAATGGGATGAATCTCGACCTCACAAACTTGCTGAGTACTTCAGGGAATTGGAGTATCTCTTTAATGACTGCGGTATTATGGACAACACACAACAAAAGGAATATGCTGGTTGCTACATCACAGAAACTTGGCTTGGACTACTGGAATTCATAGGTCATACTTATCAGGAATGTAAAAAAGTGGTAATGTGCCTTTACCCTGGTGCTGATGAGACGGCACGTTACACTCTTAGCAACCTAGAATGACTCACAACCCAGACCTTCAGCAGCAGCTTAGCAACACTCAGACAATTCTAGTCTGGAACAAGAGAAAGAATTTTAGGAATGATTCTGACTAGGGGAAAGACCCATGGGGAAGGTGACCAAAAGAGGAGGGAACAATGTGCCACAGGAAGGTTGGGAAGGATGAATGATGATCAGGAAATGATCTAGAATGAGGGGAAACAATGTAAGAAAGACTTGGGAAAGAAAGGGAAGAGCTTTGGGATCAGGAGAGTGCTTGGTATGTCAAAAACATAGGAACTATCAAGCACTCTGCAAGGCAGAAGGAAGTGGACTAGGTCAGGAAAAATCAGGACATCAGACCACTTGAAAATATGAATGTTTAGGGAGAAACACTTCAGGAAATTGTATCTGTTTGGAGAGAAACACCTGTTAGAAACATGTCATGTAATTTCTAACAGGTTTTTCCACAGATAATCCTTTAAAAATTTCCTAATTAGGCAATTGTTATGAGTTTTTCTTCAAGAAAAACTTGTTAGAAATTACATGACATGTTTCTAACAGGTGCTCCTCCCAAAACAGACACAATTTCCTGAAGTGAAAGGCATTGGATGAACTCATTCCTAGCATGGGGAACAAGTACATTCATGTCTTCTCAAGAACATGAATGTTTTCATGGAAATAACAAAACTCTGGAATATGGTGGATCTGGAACTTGTTAATTGAGATCCAGGACATTGGATCTAATGGAATATGCATGGTTTAGGTTGGATGGATGGATGTAGGCCCACAGACAGGTGTCAGAACAAGTTTGGGGAACTCTGTTTCCTTCATTCCTCTAAAACATGAATGTTTCATGGCCAAACAAAAACATTCAAACTACAACATAATTCTATCATGTTCTGTATGGAAAGGGGTTACAATTGGATCAATAGGTGTTGGATGAAGGAGTCTGGATGGAACTATGGATAGTATCTCAAACAAATACAATAGAAAAGCAATCTTACTACCATAGATTATAGATTTCCCAAGTCACATGTGAATGGTCTGTACACTCTGTAGAACAGTATAAATAGGGTAGAATTAGGTTAGAATTGACAGGATTTTTATGGATAAAGGCTCAGTGGTTCCCAGGGAGTGAATCGCTTAGGCCAGCTTTCATTAGAAGACCTGTGCTGTTGAATTACTAGTCAGGAAACTCTTATAAACACCAATAAAAACTCAGTTCATTAGAATGGTTTAGTGTGATTGAATTGCCAAGCCCCAGAACATCAGTATCTTGCTTTTGCAAGTACTACAAATGGTCTGGAGCCAACAAGGTGGAAGCATTGGAGAGAGCAGAGGAGTCCTGAGTGACTCCTAGTGAAGCTGAATGCATGGTAGAGATGAGTTCTTCAAGCTGAGCCTGCATGGCAGAAAGTTGCTAACTGAGAGTAAGTTGGGTAGTGTTGTTTTAATCTTTCTCACACCTTTTTCATCTTTCCTACACTTTTTTCAGTGGTTTATATGTACTCTACAGTTGGTTCCTGTGCTTCTGGAGTTTTAGAAGCATCTACATCCTTGCATAGGGACTTCTCAGACTTATTCTCTTTAGATATGCCTCTGCTAGGTGAGTAGTTAGGCCTGTACACTGTAGTTCATCTGCTAATACACTTTGGATATCTGTCTCCTAGTTGTGTGCTCCCTGAGGTTGCCCTTACAGCAGGCAGAATAAAGTAAGGGAAAGGAGAAGGAGGAAATGATGGAGACAAGATGAGAGGCCAGGAAAAAGGAAGAGAGGGGTGTCCTCTTACAGAAGCTAAGTCTCCAGAGCTCAGATTGAATAAGCTACTTGAGCTAAGATAGTTTGCAAATTTACAACATTGTAGTAAATGGTTTTTCTTTGCTTACTAGTAGCTCTAAGTCCATTTTTTACTGCAAAAAGGTGCTCTTCAGGTGGCAGGGGCCCTAACATAGTAGATAAGTGAAGGAGAGGACTGGTTGAATTGTAATGGATAAGAAGGATAGCTGCAAGCACAAGTAACAGTTAGCAAATAAATCTAATGAGAGACTTGTTTTACCATAAGGGCAACCTTGCAGGGTTCATGGAGGCTCACATAGGCTGGCAAGAGATAATCTAAAGATGTATTAATGTGTGTCTGAAAGGTGTAGCTAGAGTATATACCTGGCAAGGAATAATCCAAAGAAAACAAGTCTTAGGAAATCCTTGCCAGCTGTTAACAAAAAGTAAGTGAATAGTCATGAGACAGGTCATGTAATATGCAAATTATAGTCCTTAAGATTTGCACCCTTGCCACATCACATGTGTCACAGTAACATCACCTAAAAATAGCAAAAAGGGAAAGGTAATGTAAAAGAATAGGAAAAGACATGTAAATGGAATGTGGACATGTCATGGGATAAAATATAGTGAAAGGAACCTTCTCCTTACAGATAATATTAATGTATGCATTAAAATTCTTACTTATAGCTCTTTTTTATTGAATATGAACTGAGGATTATTCTTATAGTGGCTCTCTAATCAACCAAAATATGAGTAGAGTTGATATCTGGGCTGAATCAACACTAAGAGCATCTGAAGAGAAAATTGGGAACTTCTAAAGTCAGTACTACAGCTATGTTTACCAAAAGCACAAACAAGAAGAACCTAAGCTGTTCTAACTGTTGAATGCAATAGACATATAATATCAAAGAAAATTGTGCCTTGCTGAACAAAAGGTCATAAAATGCAGGTTGCATGGCCGACTAGCTCAGTTGGTTAGAGCGTCGTGCTAATATGAACTTCTAGCGTTCTGCTTACGCGAAGGTCTTGGGTTCGATCCCCACGTTGGCCATCCGAGTATGTTGTGATATTCATTTTTACAGTTGATGCTGTTCCGTTGGACACGGATACAGTGGGCCCAAGATCCGGAGTCACCTGATGGACCAAGAGCGGAGAGTTCAAGTGGCGGACTTGAGGGGGTGTCATTTTAGCTTGGACAGATTCCTGGGACGTCGGACAAGTAAAATGTCGCCAATTGATAATTCGCATCAGAGCAGCACGTTGTTCGGAAATGAAAAACAGAAAAAACAATGCAAGTCAGGAGGCGAGGTTGTTGTTCTTTTTGATCTTCGATGGATGAATCACGCACGATATTGAGTTCATTGCTTCGTGGACGACCACGCAACTCGTCCGTCGACATGCGCGAGTCGGCAGCTCCCGTACAGCCTCAGCAATCAACCATAACAACCACAACCACAACAACCACAACGCTCACAAACATGCTTCGTCGCCGCCGTTCAGCAGGCGCAATCCCAATTGCCCCAGCGCCGCCGCCAACGACGACCACGACGACCACGACGACGACCACCAATGCAACTCATCGCATCCGCCTCGTTCCCCACATCGATTCTCGTCGCACACTCCGCTTCGACCCCATCTCCCGCGATCTCATCGCTGGCTCTCCAGCTCTCCGCATCGGTCGCTTCACCGACCGTTCAGGCCTTGGCCTCGCCGCCGTCAACGCGATGGGCTCCCACCGCCTCGCCTTCAAGAGCAAAGTCGTCTCGCGCGCCCACGCCGAGATCTGGGTCGAGTCGGGTGGGCGCTTCTTCATTAAAGACACTAAATCATCCAGCGGCACTTTTCTCAACCACGTCAGGCTCAGTCCTGCCAATACAGAGAGCAGACCCTTTCAGATGAAAGACGGCGATATCTTGCAGCTTGGCGTCGATTATCAGGGCGGGACAGAGGATATATACAAGAGCGTCAAGATCAGGATCGAGCTGGGCAGGGAGTGGCAGGCTTGTGCTAATGTCTTCAAGTGAGCACTACTTGTTATCATCTATACATTTATCTTTATCCCCTCTATTAGCACAAACACCCTCAACATCCTTAAAACGCTCCAACAAGCCCCTTCATCCACTTTAAACACCCCTCCAACCACGACTGCTCCAACCACCAAATCTCAAATCCCCGACTGCTGCATCTGTCTCTTTGGCGTGACCATCCGCCAGGCCCTCTTCATCGCCCCCTGCTCACACACGTTCCACTACAAATGCATCCGGCCCCTCCTCGAGATCCACCACCCCGTATTCTCATGCCCGCTCTGCAGGACATTTGCTGATCTAGAGGAGGACGTCGAGGTCGAGGTTGAGGCTGAAGGCGAAGGCGAAGGTGAAGCTGAAGCTGATGGTCAAATTGCCGAGCCTGAGCCTGAGCATGAAGGCAACGAACATGCCCCTGCACATGCTCACGCGCATATGGAGGAAACGACACCTGCGCCCCCCTCTGCGCCCGCGTCTGTGTCTGTGCCTTCTCTCCACGCGCAGCGCACCATCGCGGTGGTGCAAGAGAGCGGCGGAGAGGAAGACGACATGATGCGCGGCGTCGAGAGTGAGCCGAGCGCTAGCGGGGCCGTGCGTGTTCGCAGTGCGAGCCCTGTCGTCGTTGGCGTTCACGAACTCGGTGAGATGGAGGTGGACGTTGATGTCGATGTTGATACGACCGTTGCGGGGAAACGCAAGGACGTCGTGCTTATTGCGTCGGCCCCTTAGGACTTTTTGTTCTTTCCTTTCCTTTCCTTCTTTCTTTTTGTTGGTGTTATTGTTTGTAGTTATGATACCCCATCCCGTCCCATCCATCTCATCCCAGCCAAAGCCAATATCCGATATCTCATATAGCATACACATCTTGCTTTTAAACTTAAATTACCAAACTTGTAGATGATACGATTGATCTTTCTATGAAACCATGGTTCGGTAGCCATACGATACGCGATACGATCCCTCCCTCTCTTTTTTCCTTTTCACAATCTACTCATCTCTCTCTCTGGGTGTGTGCTCGTTTCGAACCATACGTAATGACTTGAAATAGTCCTTTCCTGTCAATTAACGATGACAAGCTCTATCGCTCTTATGCCAGCACCCCTGTTACGGAGCTTATATTTACATTGCGTGGCGTGTTTGCTTTACTCAAGTAAACTCGGGCAGTCATACATGGGATACATAGCATGGATCCATTGGTACTTAACAAACACGTACTACTTAAGGACTCGGCTCCGAAATACATATGCGTTTACATATAGTATACGTGACATGACAATGATCGTGATGCGTATGCATGACATGACAATGACCGTCTGCACCCCTGCTACTTCTATGGTAGGGTAGGGTTTGTCTATCGGATAGGGAACTAGACTTGTTATACCTGACTAACTTGATTGGTTTGTGCTTGTCAATTTGAGTTGGTGTGTACGAGTGGTCCAATATCCCCGGAGTCGATTGGTGGTTTGAAAAACGGCTTTGCGGTATATGGGTCACGGGATACAATGGGGGAAGGGGATTGAATAATGTAATATGATTATTCATCTACATATAACCCATTCATTTCAACTCGTTGTTAACACTAACTTGAACAATCAACAAGGCGTTCCGTCTGACGTATATATCGTATATACGATGCGCCGAAATAATGTAGGGTAAGATCGTGCCTCCGACCCTAGAGTCACCGGCTCGGAGTACCTACTAACACTCGGACTCGCGTTGATATATTTACAGCTACACCCTTGACCAATACAAACCCTCAAGTGCCGCATGCAGTTGCACGCCAGAGTTTGATCCACATCCGGCTCCCTTCCGGGCCGTAACCAATCTAACGTATACAAACAATAACATCCGATCACAACATTGAACAGCGGTGAGCAGTGCCGCCCAGATCGGTCCAGGTCCAGGTCCAGGTCGTACAATTCACACAAAGCACAAAGCCGAATGGGGTCCCCCCGGCGCGCGCGTCGCTTTGGAATCTGGAATATGATATCGACCCAGTACAATGCACATCCTTCATTGGTGATTTATGACCAGTATTTTCTGTCTACGGTTTTTAATGCTTATGGTTTTCAGCATTTTGTGTTGTTTCTAGAACTCTTTAATATATGTTTTTGTCATTATTTGCCTGTCTCACTATGAGATGGTGTGTCACCTCCCCCAGACTTTCTACTGACTGCTCTCAGTCAGTCCAGGAACGTCAGCCTTCCATCTGTACCAGCCCCCAACCGAGACCTTTCCTTTTATTGATAAAATTTCCCCTTTCTTCCCTGCAACAATATTTTTCCCGGCCTGGGTATCTTTGGGCAAAAAAGATTCTTTCTCACTCCTCATCGCACCCTTGTAAACTTCTTATGGATCCACTACACATCCTTCCTTTACCAGCAACATTGGGCCACCTCCATCAAATAATGCCCTTCTGACATGCTTGGTTATGCAGGATACAAATGGTGCTATTGTGGCAGTACTTCAGTACCCCATGTTTGCTAAGGCCATAGTGGGGTACTGCAAGATAGTAGCCCCTATGGATAGCATTGATCATGCCTGCCTTCTGGGGACTTTAAAGATTATATATGCCTTTTGTTCCTACATTCTCCTGCTAACTTTTACCCCTCTTTGTAGTGTTTTGCTGACCAGGCCAATTTTCCTCATGTCTCCAACTAAAAGGACCTCTTTGTGTCCCTTACCACTGTTCTCAAAGGTATTGATCAGGATATTTCTGAAACCTCTTCCAACATACAAGAGCTCCTTTTCTTTTTGGATGCTATTGTTCACATTGTCAAGCTTTGTTGAGAGGCTTGTTAGAAGGAAGAGTATGTCTTCTCCTCTTTGTTATTTTACCATGGTGCCTTCTTTGGCTCCACATGCTTATAAACATAAGGCCACAGTAAATTTCTTATTTATCATCTGCTCATAATTCCCATGTCCCTTTTCAGGGTTACCCCCTGAGAAAACCTTGAGCAAAGAAGCTGAAAGTTGCTACTTTGCTCAGTGCATGCTTCTTTTCTCATTTTTCCACCTTTCCCCATCTTCTTTACTTCTTCCCCAGGTGCCCATCAGCCTGGCAGTGATGCCATTCTGTTACTGCTTGACCAAGTGGACACTACACTTGACTCAGTCCTCTTGGCCACCGGTTGTCCCTACCACTGACCTGAAAAAACATCAGATGCAGTACAGACTGCTGCCAAACAACAACTTTATGTGTTTAATATTACTCTTGAGACATACCATCTTATCATTAAGTGTCTCAAATGTTTTAGATAAAGCCCTTGGGAGCTCTAAAGTGGCCACAACAAGTGAACTTCTTGATGAGATGCAAGTCTCAGTTGAGGTGAGCCTCTTGTCCTTCTTATTTTTATTACTATTCTTACTTATTCAGCCTTCCAGACCATTGACAGCAATTCTGATATTCAATTTTCAGATCCTCTGCTGTCCAATCCCTCTGGAACTAACTCCACATTGTCTGTAAGTTGATCTATAGATATTTTACATGTCTAGGAAAAGCATGTTAGGAAGGCTTAAATATCCCTCTGCTAACTTATATGGCAGGCAGCATGGCAAGCAGAGGAGGCAGTGGTAGCTTATTAGGGCTCGGGAACTTGGCATTGTCAAGTCATGAAAGCTACTTCTCCTGCAGAACACTCTATTGTTGCTTCTATTCTTGCTGAAGTGTAATGCTGTGCACTACATAGCCTTACTTGCATGAGCTGTAAGTCAGAACCTGTCTATTGGGTCTGCCTACAGTGTGTGAAATAAAACTATTGAGGTTACATAATCATTACCTCAATTATATATGTAAACTAATTATTATGTAATATGATAATAATAGTATTATACTTTTACAAGGGGTAATGCATGCCCTTGTTACATCTCCCCCTCTTGAGACCCTCAAGGTCTCATTATAATAACGCTCACCAGGAGCAGGATGGATACAGGGTGGGAACTAGCATCCCACCACAAAGCCAACTAGTGGGGTGCAATTGGCAATTTCAGAAACTTTTTGTAGTAGGACTAAATCCTATGATGTTTACCCAACAGCTAATCACTAATAGTGATTAGCAATGATTTGATGAGGAACTATTTAGTCCCTCAACATGCATAGGCTCCCTAATATATCCCTGATTAGTTGACATCTCATTCCACCTTTCCACCACAGCGCTGGCCATAGTGGTGGGGGCACCCTCGACAGGTGGATCTGTTGCAGGCACCACTGGTTCAGGAGCTGCAGCATTGGCCACAGCTTCACTAGGCACCATGTTGCCAGATGGGGCAGGAGGAACTATTTCAGAAGCACCATTACTTCCCACTTTTGGTGAGTTAGATGAGGCTTAGGAAGCCTCTGAGGATGAAGTGTCTGAAGATGACACAGAATTGTCTGGGGAGTTCCTAACTTGGAACTCCCAGTCAGAACCAGAAGCAAGTAGGGATGCAGAGGGCCCTACAGGTGCATTCACAGCACTTCTAGTCATTGACACCAGTGGCTGGCATAAGGCTGCCTCAATTGGGGACTGAGGTGAATTAACTAGGTAATGAAACCTAGCATCTTTGCTATAGTGCAGCTGTAAGGGCAACCTCAAGGAGCTGTGGAACTCACACAACTGGCAGAGGGATATCCAAAGTTGTATTAGCAA
>JAGDQM010000139.1:0-10918 GCA_017580835.1 Termitomyces bulborhizus
ACCTGGACACATTGTCTGGTCTTCTAACCTAGTGGCAAGAATTAGAACGCTCATGAACTCGTTTTTCAAGGTTTGTACCGTCATATTATCCACAAGCATGGTTGATACACGTGATTGAACCTTATCCCACAACAACAAACAAACTGCCGTTCCGAAGCATGACGCATCGTTGAGACGCTGACTGATTCTCGTGCTTTGTAAATCATGTTGTCTCTAGCCCGTACCCTTGCTCGTCCTACAATCTCTCGCTCATTTGCTGCACGGGCTGCTGCATTGCATACGCTCCCAGATTTGCCTTACGCTTACAATGCAAGTCAAATGAAGCAATTTCATCCTCCTGTACTGACTGTTAAACAGGCTTTGGAGCCTTTTATCTCAGCAGAAATTATGACTTTGCATCATACTAAGCACCATCAGACATATGTTAATGGGCTTAATGCTGCGGAAGAGGCATATGCTAAGGCAGGATCGCCCAAGGAGAAAATTGCGCTACATGCAGCACTGAAGTTCAATGGTGGTGGTATGTTTATTTAACTGTGCCGATAAGAATTCATCACTTAACAATGGCTAGGTCACATAAATCACTCTCTTTTCTGGAGGAATCTCGCTCCCGTGAATGGGGATGGCGGCAAGCTTGAGAGTGGTCCGCTTAAATCCGCTATTGAGCGTGACTTCGGCTCCGTTGAAGCATTCAAGAAAACATTCAACGCGAAAACTGCTGCCATTCAAGGAAGTGGTTGGGGCTGGCTTGTAAGTTGACATTTTTATACATCGAGACTCCTGCTGATGGTCAACATATCATTCAGGGCTACAACTTGACCACTAAAAAATTGGAGATCGTGGCGACTGCTAACCAAGATCCCTTGCTCTCACACATACCCATCATCGGCGTTGACATCTGGGAACATGTATGCTATCGCTGCGTATCACAAAGTCAAATTCACTCACGGCATTTAGGCTTTCTATCTCCAATATAAAAATGTCAAACCTGATGTAAGTGTCGAAGCTTTTTCTTACGGAGTGATTTCACGAAGAAAAATTCGCAGTATCTCAATGCCATCTGGAACGTCATCAACTTCAAAGAAGCCGAAAAGCGGTTCTTGGAGGTTGCGAAGTAGATTGAGGGTCGTACCTGGATCTTACTTCACGCTTAACAACTTGACCTCTTTGATTCCCATGCTCATGAGACACGCCATTTTGATGAGATGTCTCGACGACGAAAAGTCGAAAATCAGCGCAAAGCGTGACGGTAACGATCACGTACTTCTTATATGTCGCGTCCATGACTTGACGTGCGCGTGACTCTCCATATCTCAGGATATGAGCATCCCAGATTCTCCACGATTATGTGCTCCTTGCTGATAGGTTGCTTCGGAAGAAGAAAAAAACGTTTGTCAAGCCTTGCAATCAGCCAGTCTCTGGAATTTCATCAAGGGCATCCAAACGAAACAATGACTGTATTCTGGCGGATAGTCCACGACGTTCGAAACGCGTTAATCGCTTTATAACGAAGAAGCACAAAATGACCAAAGGTAGAAGGTAGCGTCCCTCCAAAGGGCGTATCATGAAGCGTGACCAGTCGTGATAGATGACGGTCGCCTTGTCCAGTACCGTCATCCGACTCGAGTCTCGCTCTACGCGTCTACTGACCTGGCTTCGTCACAAGTCGCTTCCTGAAACTACAAATCTCCAAAAAAAAATGTTAATGTCCAGGTTCTACTGTCAAAACACGATAGAGTATCGGAACAAAAAACTTCGGTGCTGGGCGAATCCGAAATATCCTCATAAAATTCTTCGGGCGATGTTTCAAAGGTATTGGTGTAAAACATCTTGAAGCGGATCATTGGCGTAAGACTCGTGAGTAATGCGGATGGAGTGAATGAATGAATTCTATTTAACGCCGGCAAGCTACAATGCTGGGCTAAGAGGCGGGGGTAAAGTAGCGGACATACTCTGCTCCGGTAATGTAATGTGATATTCGTGGCGCCATTGGCGATGTACGATTGATTTAGTGTTGGGTATTGGAACTTTCCTCGCAGATTTTGAGTGGCGTGATTGTTAGGCAAGGTTACGTTGCGGATGGAGTGAATACCAAGAATGTCTCAAGACGCCATAAATGTCCGAACTGGGCGAAGATGATAGAATAAGTACTATTTGGTCTATAATAGATGGGTATGTAATGTAATACCAAGGATGTCTCAAGACACTTCATGGTTTTGCTGTCGAATATTACACTTTGTGCGTTATAGATAGGCTTTGTTATTCAAAAATACGAGATTGCGTTGATCATGAGGCTATTCAAGAGTATAAGCCGAAAAAACGAAAAGAGACCTATAGGTCTAATAAACAAAATCCCTTCAGCAATTGGGCGGGATGTTCTCTTTGTTAGCCATGCTCAATCTTCGTGACGACAATATGGATTGTCTCTCACTTCCCAAATACTTAGAAGAGCTGCCGCTAAATGAAGGTGTCGGTAGAACATTCGGAGAGCGTGAAACGCCCAAGATAGGAGATCTAGAAGCTGACGTCGAGATGGGAAGTCTAGATAGTCGATGTTTAGCTGAGGTAGCTAGAATGAGTGGACCAAGAAGGCGAGGGGTGGAGATCCCGGAGACAGATATAGGTATCTTGTTTGAGTGATCCGAAAGGTCCAAGGAAGCCTCAGCAGCAGCAAAGCCTGATGATGGCAGCGACAGGTGGGGAACCAGGCTCTCAGGAAAAGGCGACTGGAGATGCACTGAACGCTTGGCCTCCTGAGACGACGGGGAGTCCATTAATGATACGCAAAGCTGTCGTCCATTCGAGGAAGAATTGGTATTTCCTAGCTTACGGTTGAATAGACTTAAAAAAGGTTAAGAAGAACCCATGGATCAGTTCTGAAGCAACGTACTAGTTTTTAAGATACCGTTCAGCGGCAACCTGAAGTAATGGTCCGATTGATGATTTCGTCAAACTCACAACTTCCTCCTCACAGATCTCATCACGTTTCAGCGCTTCGAATAGGGTGATCATATCGAGCTCTTTCCCAGTCATTCCGGAACGAGGCTCTAGGTCTCCAGTCGCGAACATCATCCAGTTCAGTGATAGTTCCAATAGAATAAGATCGCAAGAAACCTATTTGAGCGAGATCGTCAAAGTGTCTCTGATTGCTTCTAGAGAAGCACGCACGGAGAAGAAGCCCTGGGGCATATGCCGATAGTGGTGATATTGTATATCTCTTACCAGAGGTCGGAATATCTTGTCGACGCTCAATGCACGAGGAGATGGCAACGTCTGCGCATCCTTGATGGCTTGCTGGACAGCAGCTCGAAGAGCAGGAGCAGACCAGTACGTGGGGGTGCGATAATACTCGTCAGGCGAGTCCAGAGAAATGAGTAAAGCTGAGTCTGTCATAGAGATGTATCATAGACCCTAACGAAGATATCGTAAGGAGGACACCGAGGTTACAACTTGAAAAGGGGGTGATGATCTGAAGTGAGAAACTCGGAAGTGGCGGATATTACTGCTTTTGATCACAATTGACGACCCGACTTGATCTCTGTTTTCCCGCGCATATGTATGTATGTATGTTATATTCCGAAGACGAGGACAAGACGATTGACCGGCTAGACTAGGTTCGCCAGAGAATTAGACTTCGTTGGAATCACTGGACCATGAACGGTACGCTGAAAATTTCTGCCTGGAACCATATGCAGTAAGTACAAGTACTCAAAAGCGGAAATCAGCTGCGAGAGAAAAGGATACAAAAACACGCCTTCCTCACTGCGGTAGACAGCTACAGTCCTACAGTTCTCAGCACTACTCCTGTTACCTTACGAGTTATGTGGCTGCAGAGGGAACTCTATAGCGACTCCTGATCTCGGTTTTCGTAAATGTGTCAGCCAAATGTAAAAGCGGCTCTGGCCGGGGAGACGCGGCTTTACGGATGGCTCTCGCAACACTGACAAAGACTTCCGCACGAGGAACTTGTATGTAGTACGGGCCCCCGTTGTTCGGACGCGGACCACGCCTATAATGTCCAACCAAGGATTACGTTCAAAAAGTCTATGACTCGGATGTACAGGAACACAGAGGACTGCCACTTGAAGCTCGGTCTACTGGATCAATCCCATCGTCACCATCGTCAACGCTCACCATTCTGCATCCCGGCTGACCGAGGCTCACCGCATTCGACTGGGAAGAGATACTTTTCGGAGTTTTCGGATGAATCCGGCTCACCTGACAGAGCTTTCAGGAAATAATGTCTTTGAGTTTTGGAATTTTGGGATCACTATAAACACGTCAGAAATTTTCTGAAAGCTCTGTGATCAAGACCTCGTGACACGGGTGGCGCTGACGAAGTGAAATAGCCATGGCCAGAACATGGTTAACATTAGTAGACACCTGTACGATGGCCGAAAATGCGTATAAAGTTCAAGGTATCCATCTTCTTACTAAACTGGATACAGGGCTTGTCAGGCGTTCCCAAACATCCGCTTCATTATTTTAAAGGACCTGCACATGTGAGTTACTTGAGCTGGGTGCATCCAGAAACTATTGAAATTCAATCTAGATTCTGAGGAAATTGACGGACTCAAGAAGCGATCCTGTTTGCTTTGAAAGAATCACCAAACGAAATACGAGCGGATCGGTTGTACTCTAAGGCGTCACTGTCCACTGTCAAGATGGTAATCCTGACTTCTCGGATCAATCTTGCCTTGATCGACGATAGAAAACGTTTTGATGGATTTCTCCCACACTTCTACTCGGTTACCTGACGTTTAAGGGTGAGTCCCTCACATCATAGTGGACCCACAAAAAGAGTAGGACACCTCATTTCGGGTGTTATAAAATGGAGTTCTTTTTGGAGTCCTCCTGATTTTCCATCGGATAGGTCCTGTCGGATGTTAGGTCGTTGCGAAGCGCAAAAACCTGAAATACAAGTCTTCTGGCTGTGATCAATCCTCAGACAATGTTAAGCACCAACTATTCTGCAACAGTTCTAGGTAAGTGAGAGTGCGGCTCTCGACTCATTATATGGAATACGTGACCTTGAATGCCACCATGCATGTCCTCTTCTTTGTGGCTTCCTCCAGAACGCCCTAAATGCAAGATTGTGCGGCCAGTCTTTGCTATGTGATGAGAAGAGCATGGTGGATTGTGCGAGGAACAATTGAAAACATTGTAGCTCACGTGGTTGAATTTTCTTTGGAACAGTGGTGTCCTGGCCCACCCCGACACAATTGCCTCAGAACGGTCACATACTGGACAGACAAACATAGTCTGGCTAAACGACGCTCTTTCACTCTAGAACCAATCACTTGAGAACGAAGTATTCTTATACGTTCATCCATCGTCTTCCTATTGCGTTGACCTATCCTTGATTTCCTCCTCCCTCCCTCCCCCTCCTCTTCTCTCCCCTCCTCCCCTCTATCTCTTCTTACAATTTTCTCTTCTTCAATATCCCAGTGGAAGTAAAACTTTTGAAGTCTCTCGGAGTGGGCAGTTGACTTCTCATCGACGGTACGTTTGATTCATATACTTGGATGCCCAGGCAGACAAGCCTCGCCCACACATTTCTATTATGGATAGATATGTATCCAGCCGCAGCGCCTTACACTCGTTACCTTCGTGGCTACCCATCCAACCGTCATAATGGGGAACAACGCTTTGCGAATATTCCAACTCTCAGAGCTCAATCTGACTACCCACTGGGTGAGTCGGTGTCGAAATGGGATGCCATGCATTGAGTTCTGATATCCTACAGCTACTTCGTGGATCGGAATGCCACATGCTGAATATACACCAGTGCCACTCAATGATCTGGCAGTGCGCACGACTCCGACGGCCAGCGGCAGCAACCCTTATATCCCTTTCCACTACGGGCAAAATCCCCTGGAATCAGCATCGTTTTCGACCTTTTCAGCTGGCAATCAACCTGCCCCATCGTCGAGTATGCCCCAAGATCATTCCCTAGACTGCCCCTCTCTTCCATACCTGCCCGGTCTCGCACAGGACCAGGTGCGCATGTTACCACTAGATGCGCCACAGGTATCGCCATATTCTTTGGGGGCAATCTTACCGGGTCATCTACAAGAATATCCTTTGCCTCCACAACTAACCGATTATGTGGAGAATCAGGTCCCCATGCCGCCCCCAGATGCGCCAAGGGAGTCGTCTTCACTCATACCACAATGTCCTTCACAATTTCTGAATTTTTTGAACGAGGCCCCCATGCAACTACTAGATGGGCCACAGGTAAAATCGTGCTTATTTCCTTTTACCCCGCAACTACCGGATTACATGAAGAATCAGGCCCTCATGCCACCCTCAGATGCGCCACAGGATTCGTCTTCACTTATACCACAATGTCCTTCACAATTTCTGAATTTCATGGAGAATGAGGCCCACACGCCACTACTAAATGGGCCACAGGGAGCATCGTGTATATTTCCTTTTCCTCCACAACTGCCCAGTTACGTGGAGAATCAGGCCCTCATGCCGCCCCCAGATACGCCACGGGAGTCGTCTTCACTCATACCACAATATCCTTCACAATTTCTGAATTTTTTGAACGAGGCCCCCATGCAACTACTAGATGGGCCACAGGTAACATCGTGCATATTTCCTTTTCCTCCACAACTACCCAGTTACGTGGAGAATCAGGCCCTCATGCCACCCTCAGATGCGCCACGGGATTCGTCCTCACTCATACCACAATACCCTTCACAATTTCTGAATTTCGTGGAGAACGAGGCCCCCGCGCCATTACTAAATGGGCCACAGGAAACATCGCGCCTATTCAATTCTGGCGGACTATCCATTGAAGGCTCCACATCACCCGGTGCCAGTAGAGACTGGACTCAGAGGCAGGAAAATGGAACCTCACATCTACCACTTCCTATGCCTGCCAACAGCACACGCGTAGTCAAAAGAAAGAGAGACGTGTCTACCATCGACAATGACGAGAGACGACAAATTACTCCAGCTCGTGCCCATGTACCCACCAAGGCCTACCGTGGATCACGGGTTAAAAAAGCAGATATTAATCCCGTGAACTGCCCTTTCTGCTCTAAACGGTGAATATAAATATATTGTAACTTTTGTTCGCCGTCAAGTTCTAAAGATAATTTCTAGGATCACCCGTCTGCGTCGTCTCGCAGGACATGTTAGGATCTGTCAGGTCCTGAAGAAGTTTATTCTAAGCCACCAATTTTCGGTAAAAGAGACTGTCCGTGCGATCAAGAAATGGGGCATTCCAAGAGTCATGCTCGAGAAGTTTTCTGAAGCTCGTCCCATCAAAAACTCTGCCAAACATCGTCAAAATCAAGAAGAACTTCGTGCACTGTCGAATGAAGAGGTTATCCAGAAGCTCATTGAGTGGGGCGTACCAAAGTCAATGCTGAGGAATGCTGAACACGGTACGGATGCCAATCGAGGGAGCACCCATTACCCCGGGCCCTCGCATCCTCGCACCGTCAAAGATCCCAATGACCATCGATCAGTAATCACAAACACGGCCTTTTCGGAATCTCAAGTGTCAGCACCCCGCTGGAATACTTACGACACCTCTGAATCCCCGTTGTCCTCCCGATCTACAGAGGAATATTTGCCATATAAAGGAAAACAGGCACTGTGGGATAGCAACGGCAACAGCTTCCAGCGCTCATCCCGTCTGGGGACCATCCCCGCACTACCCGCCGGCCAGGCCAACGAATTCGGCACGTCATCCACGTTTGTTCCGCGGGCTTTTTAGACAAGGATGCTTTCGATGCATCATCGCTGGGTGCAGATGGTACTTGTGCGTAGTCTGACAGAGCGGGATTATGGCTTCGTCTTTTCATACATATAGATTGGCTTTTCATATTGCTGCAGTGGATACCTAAGCGTATCCTTCGGAGAGCGGAGAATCCGCCACACTATCGACCCCATTTGTGGAATCATCATAATTGACGCTCATCGGCGCTTTTCATTATCATCTTTTTGTATCTTTCATTGTGTCCATGGCCCGTAGATATATATGTATCTCGTTATTCGATAAAATTCCATGAAGTGGCTTCGAAATCGTTCATATGCAATGTCGTGGCAGTATTTTGAAAGTTGTTTGTAGTTGGTACCCACCCCCCAAGTTGATATGCATGGGTTCAGTTCCACACCGAGAGCCTTGTTTTGCCTTTGAGATAGGTCCAATAACATCAACGATTAAGATTTCTGCATTCTCTAACTATAGCTAGTTGAACTGGCGTCTATGCCTCTGTGTCTTGGTTTCCATGATTTCCTTACAGAACTGGGTAGAAACTTCGAAGCACTCCAATGTCGAGATCTAGTCTCACTCTCGAAGCTTGCTTAGTTACCAATGTCACTCCACAGAAGCGGCGATGCAACAGCCATTGACTGAATACAATACGGCATTACAGTACGCTCACGACCCTGCCGTATGCATCAGCTTTGAGAGCGGGGCTTCCTGGTACAATGGCTTCACTGTGTTAGTGTCCCCAAGCCTGCCATTCCTCGAGGGAGAAAACGTAAGCGAGTCGGAGCAAATATAAATGGATTTCGTTGCGAAGCGAAGTCGATAGGTGAACGTTATTGTAGTCATAATCCATCTTCAGTGAAGATTGTATGTGTATATATCCTGTTCTAGATTGTATACTCTATATATATCAATAGATCATTACAACTTCGCCCTCTTATTGATTTTCTCGTCAAGCTTGGCCTAATGAAATTGAGTAAGTTTTGCAATTCAAGCAGCAAGGGGGCATTACGTACCTTGACATGGTCCATGTATACGTTGGTGACGACCCAGTGCTCCCTCTTCATGTCCTTTCCGTGAATGGCAAGGGCCAGATCCTTCGTCATGATTCCGTCTTTGTCGATGACTTCAACGCAAGCGCTTTCGAGGTCTTCGCACCATTGACGAAGGGCACCGTTGCCGTCGAGCTTGGCACGATGAAGAAGTCCTCGGGTCCAGGCGAAAATTGAGGCGACGGGGTTTGTCGACGTCTCGTTGCCCTTCTGCCACTCGCGATAATGCCTTGTGACAGTGCCTAAAAAGATATTAAGGTGGATTGTGGAAGTACGTGAATGACGACACACCATGTGCAGCCTCGCTCTCAATGACACGTCCATCAGGAGTGATGAGCTCCGAGGTCATCATGCCCAAGCTCCCGAAGCCTTGGGCGAGGATGTCACTCTGAACGTCACCGTCGTAGTTCTTGCATGCCCAAACGAAACCTCCATCAGATTTAATCGCTTGTGCAACCATGTCGTCGATGAGACGGTGCTCGTAGTAGGTCCCAATTGCCTCAAAATCTGCCTTATACGTGTTGTTGTAGATCTCCTGGAAGATGTCCTTGAAGCGACCATCGTACTTCTTCAAGATTGTGTTCTTAGTGGACATAAACAGGTTCATCTTCTTAGCGAGAGCCATCTTGAAGGATGAATGGGCGAACCCTGTGATGGACTGATTAGAAAGGGGGTCAGTCACGTCGATAGATTAGTCCAAAAAACGCACCTCATCAGTGTTGTACATGCTCATGGCAACGCCCTGTCCCTTGAAGTCATAGACATCCAAGGTCGTTGTAGCTGAACCATCTGCAGGAGTATAGACGAGTTGAAGTTTGCCGGGCCCGGGAGCGACGAAGTCAGTGGATCGGTACTGATCACCAAACGCATGTCGTCCGATGATGATAGGCTTCACCCAACCAGGAACAGGCTTCGGTATCCGTTCAAGCACGATGGGCTCGCGGAAGACAGTGCCTCCAAGGATGTTTCGGATCTAGGGACAGGTTACCTCAAGGGGAGACGAGGCATAGAACGAAAACGTACGGTTCCATTAGGGCTCTTCCACATCTCCTTGAGATTGAACTCCTTAACGCGGGCCTCGTCAGGTGTGATAGTAGCACACTTGATACCGACGCTATGCTCCAGGATGGCGTTGGCAGCATCAATAGTGACTTGATCATTAGTCTGGAAACTCCTGAGCCGAAGAACGCGAAATTGAATTTGATACACACCTTGTCTCTGTATTCCAGGCCAAGATCGAAGTACTTGATATTAACTTCAAGATAAGGAAGAATAAGCTAAGTGAGATATAACTATCATCAACAATTGCGAGCTTCGACATCGTGTGCTATGCGCACCTCTTCCCTGATCTTCTTCCAGATAATCCGAGTCATTTCGTCTCCATCGAGCTCTACGACAGGGTTTTGGACGACAATCTTCTGAGGCATTTCTGCAGGAGGTCGTCAAGATGTAAGAACCGATTTCCGAAAAGGATGCTCACCGAACCGGGAAAAACTACGAGAAAAGAAAAAGGTACGGGTATTCGTATAGGATGGCTTCCACGTTCGTCTGACAAGATGACCAGATAAGTTGCGAATTTGTGATGTTAACATCGCCGCTGTGACCCCAGATTAGCGTATCACGACAAAGTCAAGTGATAATGTGGAGAGGCAGGCGCCAGCGGTCGACTGTTTTTAATGACCGCCGAATGGACATGTGTCACCGAGGTGGCCGATGATTTGCCGCCGTCCATATCACGGCCTCCAATGCTTCTGGGGCACATGGTAATGCTAAGAATACCAACTGATAGCTTACCTTAGGTGCGACGAGATGATGGTTGAGTAGAAGACAAGTTCTTCCGACTATAAAAAAATTCGTATATGATTGCCGAATGTTTCCGGACATTCGCAAATCACATTCACGAGTCCGTTCAAGCCCGGTACAGCCGCTGATGAATCACGCATTCACTTTTCAATTGCCAACTGGGAGCCAGAAAGAGTAATACCTATATGTAGAACTTATCGTGTCGGTAATGGTATCGTGTAGGTAATGGAGTACGGCAGCCGCGTATCGTTGGCTCTCTTCTCACGGAGTACCATACTCACTTCCACCAAGCGAGCTTCATCGCTCGTGATTGGTTCTTTGATGGATGCTT
>JAGDQM010000140.1:0-10856 GCA_017580835.1 Termitomyces bulborhizus
AGATAGACTAAACCCTCAGTCGATTATACGAGACTGAGGGTGAGTCCCAAACTTATACTTAGTTACACACTGACGCTCACTGCCTGAGTAGATTTAAGCTTACTTGATCTACTTAGGTACAGTGCAAATATAGTCGATTATACGAGATTGAGGATTTAAGCTTACTTGATCTACTTAGGTCTTTGCTTAGACGGTCTATTTTCTAACACAAACAGCCCTTGATTTGTCCAGAATGCCACCTTCTACTCATCTCCTTCCTTGATGTACACATTGTTATAGCCCCAGTGGACATCTAACTTAAGCAAGTTCTTGTCCAAATCACATGATCTATACATCATTATGAAGCCAGGATGCAGTTGTATGTCATGTGATTTTCTACAATTTTTTGCTTAGGTAATTGTTGCACACCATGTGAATCTTTCCAAAAAGGCCAAACATTGGGGCAGTTTTTTGAGCCAGTGTATAGCCAGTCTGCAGGATAGAATATCCTCAGACCAAACAATAGCAGTGTTCATCAGGTCTATCCACTGAACCAACTGTCAGTTGCCTAGTGTTACCCAACTGCTTATACACCACTCTTGCCCATTGTCTTGCTTCTTGTCTACTTCATTGATCACTCAACACTCACTCTTTGCTTGGGTGGTCACTTGTAGGATAGGAGTATCCCACAGGCTCAACGTCTCCTGACACTGACCTTTCCCTAATGGTTATCTCCCCAGTACCTACCTCAATCCTTGTCTCAACATCCTGGTCATTCTCAGATTTATATCTAATCAGGGAAATGTGGACTGACAGACCATGGAGGATGCTGTCCATGCCTAGTGCACCCTCTCTGGTCAACAAGTGCAGCGCACTAAACAGTTTCATGCTAGATAGTCCACATCCTGTGCTGAGACTCACAACTTCCATCCCCCATGAAATGCTACTATGAGGAAACTTGCAAAGACTACACTCTAGCCTCTGTAGCTAGTACCTTGACCTTGTCCCCTGACCCTGGCATCTACTGATCCAAATGCCAAAACACTTCATTGACAATGTCCAACCCAATTCCCACACTCACCAGCCCCATGCCAATTGCTGTCATGGCCAGTGAGATCACAATCCAATCCCTCAAGGGCAAGGAAAAAGCTCAAGAAGAAGAAGACAAAATGGAAGTAGATGCTGCCCCTCCCTGGAGAAGCCAATGCAGAAGGCAAGTTAGAAGAATATCCCAAGGAAACTTTGGAAGAAAAAGAGAAGGAGGATCAAGACTCTGGTCAATTTTCCCTTTATTGCTTGTATCTCTTACTTACTTACTTAAAGCTGGATATGTGTCTACTCTCCAGCTTGGAGGGCATATGTAGCATGTCTGTGACATGTGACTCCTTGCCACACATAACTCAATTCCTTTGAAAACTTACTCCTATAGCTCCCAGACCTATTCAGTTCTTATTCATACCACAGTAGTATAAAATAGGCCTAGTTACAATGTGCTAAGGCAGTTCTTATGAATACAGGACTTATCCCAATTCTCTCGTGAGACTCTCCACTAGTGTGACCGTGCTCTGCCTTATTAGGTGGACTACCAGTGCCAGAGATCAACACAGACAAATATCACAATTGTATTATCTAATTATCACTTGATATTCTACGTGACAAGGGTTTCAAGGGGGCACGTCACGCGTGCTGGGGGACCCTGGTGTGTGCGTTTTTTCTTCTTCTTTTCAGCTGTATTGTCGGAACAATTATTCTGTCAAAGTGTCAAGATTCTACTGTTCCTAGTATTGATCGTGGATCATTATCTGTGATCTGACCCTCCTTGCATCGGATTTCGAAAAGACCTTCAATAATCTGTGCCCCGTACAATTCACACTATACGGCTGTTTACAGGAGGTAGCTCTATGACTTGCATCAGTATTCGATTCCAAAACGGCCATAAATCTTGCTTTACGCATTGAGCCGATTGAAAGATAATTTCTCGCGGCGACCGGAGCGTTCACATGGTCGAGGTCTAAGCCTTGAATTCTGCATTAAAAACCCCTGATTCGAATTTTCATGATCCAACCCACCTATCGTTGCTGATGCTGCCTTTCATATCACTGTTGTTCTCTTCCTGGCTAGCCGTGCAGACGAATGGCTTTGTTCTCAGTAACTTAACAATCTCTGTCTTGCATAACAGCTAAGGTAACATCACCGTGTTTATCAGGGTCCTGGGAGGATAGCTTCACCTTGGCGAATGCCACTGCGTCGGCAATGAGCATCGAAGAGAGGATCGGTATTGTGAGAGGTACAAGACAATTGAATCCAGCTCGTACGTTCCCATTCGGTCTGTCTCAAGCTCTTCATCGCCGATATGTCAGGCCGATGCGTTGGGGACACGACTGCCGTCTCACGTCTGGGCGTTCCTTCCTTATGTTTCAACGACGGACCGGCTGGAGTGAGATTGAGTAAAGGAGTAACGGGATTTCCTGCGGGAATAAATGCTGCATCTACTTTCAGTAGAAGACTTATGCTTGCGCGAGGCAAGGCGCTTGGAGAGGAGTTCCGCGGAAAGGGGATACAGTACGTGCCCCTCGTTCCATGCATAATCACAGCTGACCTCCATCTTAGTGTTTTCCTTGGGCCGGCTATGGATATTGTAGGTCCTTCATCGTCGATCTCTGATTGATTACATTGAAATCATTTTAGATGCGCAATCCGAAAGCCGGAAGAGGTTGGGAGAGGTTCGTTGCAATCACGTAACGCTAATTATTAACCTATCTCATACACGGATAGCTTCGGACCTGATCCGTACCTCAACGGCGAAGCTGCATTCCAAACGATTACAGGAGTCCAAAGCGTTGGTGTTCAAGCATGTGCAAAGCACTTCATCGCCAACAATCAGGAGCACTGGCGCTATGGTCTAAGCGCGAACGTCGACGACCGGACACTAATTGAAATGTACTGGTATCCTTTCTTGAGGAGTATTGAGGTACGTTGAACGCCTTGGCGTTTCCGAGTTGGTGTAATCGGAGTTCAGGCAGGAGTTGCATCTGTCATGTGTGCCTACAACCGGTTCAACGATACATCCAGTTGTCACAATGCCGCTTTGATTGGCGATAATGGACTCCTTCGACGTAATGGGTTCAAAGGTATAATAATTATGGCTACACTGCTGGTACACAAATTCATGAGACCTCGAAATAGGTTATGTAGTGAGTGACTGGGGCGCGACGCACGACTCTGCAAATGACAATGCAAATGCCGGGCTTGATATGGAACAACCAGGAGATTTTATTCTTATCGGTATGCCATTAGGGCAAGCATTCTTTTTGTGCTTATATCTCTTCTCTTTAGGAGGTGGTGTATTCGCCGGTCTGAAATCTGCAATCAACCTGGGTTCCGTCTCAGCAGATGTAGGTCTCATCATAAAAGGCCTAGAGAAGCATTAATTAAGAGATTGTATTAGAGACTCAACCAGATGGTCACACGGATCCTCGCACCATGGTACCGATTGGGTCAAAATTCGGTACGAAGACCCGTGTTGAAGGTCTTCAGCTTCATTTGACCGACTGTTACAGGGATATCCAACCATTAACTTCGACGCGCAACGCCCCGACGGCTCAGGTTCTCGCAACCTGAATGTGTCTGTGCGATCGGACGCGCACACAGCGCTCGTACGCGAGATTGCGTCTGCATCCGCTGTGCTTCTCAAGAACAACAGGACGACTACGACGGGTACACCCAGCGGAACAACTATACGTGGTTTACCCCTTGCAGCGTCAGAAATCAACACGATTGCTGTGATCGGTCGAGATGCCAAGATACCGAACTTGAACTGTAACGATTTGAATGAGTGTAACGATGGAACAATGTCAATTGGGTCAGTTTGAACTTTGTTCTCAGATAGTTGTTCTGATGAGAGGCTAGGTGGGGCTCTGGATCAAACTCACTTGAGTTCATCGTCCCTCCTATTGACGCCATCAGATCGTTCGTTGGAACGTCGGCAAATATAACATCGTCGCTTTCGAACGATTTGATTGCAGGACCCGCTGCTGCTAAAGGGAAAGAGGTTGCCCTGGTTTTTGTCAATGCGTCAGTAGGGGCCGTGATCTCTTTCTCTACATTTTTTTCTGATCACGTCCTCATAGTATGAGTGGAGAGCTTGGGGCATACGATATAGTGAATGGGAACGAGGGTGATCGTAATGATTTGGATCTATGGTATAAAGGTGGCAGTTTAGTAGGTGTCTATGTTGCGTGTCCTCATCGTCGCCTAATGCAAAATTCCAGGTAGAAGCAGTCGCAGCAGTAAATGACAACACTGTCGTTGTGGTACACTCTGTTGGGCCAGTGTACATGCCCTGGTCGGCGCACCCAAATATTACAGCCATTATTTACGCCGGAGCGCCCGGAGAACAGACTGGGCCTTCTGTCGTTGATGTCCTTTACGGAAAGTATAACCCAAGTGGGCGTCTTCCTTTCAGTATCGCAGATGTATGGAGCGATTGTATTCGTATTTGTGTCTCCAATCCTAACCGTCCATTTTGCAGTCAGAAGACGACTATGGTACCACGATCGTTTATAACAGCCTCGGATTTCCAGAAGTATGTCGTCGAGTTGGCCGGATTTGATTTGATCGATAACTTCTCCGGACTTGTAGATCAAATACACAGAGAAACTCTTGCTTGACTATCGTTACATGGAATCTAGAGGCATTTCACCACGATTTGAGTTTGGCTTTGGGTTATCATACACCACATTCACCTATTCTGATCTATCGATCTCGACGTCTGGAACATCACGAGTCATCAAGTTCAGGGTGGCGAACATAGGTTCTTTCGCAGGCGCAGAGAAGCCCCAACTATATCTCGGTTATCCTTCTAGTGCTGGGGAACCGAGCAAAGTTTTGCGAGGATTTGAAGAGGTTAATTTGGATGTTGGTGCCAGCTCCATAGTGAGCATGATGCTCATTGAAAGGGATATGAGGTACGGCTTGAATCCATTCTACGCAACTGACAATGATTTTTTATTTTGTCAGCATTTGGGACTCTTCAAGCCAGACTTGGGTCCATCCGTCGGGGACATTCTCCGTCTATATAGGTGCCTCGATTAGAGATATCCGGCTCACAGGAACGTTTTAGTCGCCAGTACTTTGTACAATCTTTACTCGGATTAGACCGATCCTGTTCATTGGCCCGTCGACATGTCTGTATTATGAACGTCAAGCCCAGCTGTCTACACATGTCTGGCAGGTTGAGGCTTTTCTCCCTCTCAGTTCCGTAAGACTGAAATGACTGACTTTCAGTCAAGCATCTCTTAGCCTCGGGAACATCCACAATTGATGTTTCTCGCTACCAGCTTTCAGGTATGATCAAGTGATTGCGTGGATGAACATATTCTTGCCTAGGCAACACGAAGCGTAGAATTAAATCTGACTGAGTCTGTTCATAAGGGTCTGTTTGTGGTACTGGGACACTTCCAAGTGCCCAATCAATTAATTTCGACGAGTAATAAAAATCCCTCGAACTCCGGAGTACACTGTATTCTGTGAGGTCGATGTGATGGTGCCCAAGACGATTCCCTAAGTATCATATGGACATACATCATGATGACTTGTGGGTGGTAGTTGAAACGGACATTCACATTCTCAGCGCGACACATCATCGAGGTCTGACATCGCAACAATCCTCTTCTCAACCGGCCTTGTTCTGCGACTTGTTAATACGGGTTTTATAAAAATTTTCATCCGCAAGTGGGATTTCCTTTTGAAGCTCAGATCAAATGGCGTTGATTCAGAACCGTAGGAGTCTGAGCCCATTCCAATGGCATCCACACGGAGGTACTTGGACAGGCCTAGACAAAACGTCAAATCGATTGTAAATTGTCCCTCATATCAGCGAGAACAAAACCAGACTTTACCGGCCGAGTACTTCATGATACAGTCCGTGCGAATTGTACAAAGCTTGATAACGTGGGGGCTGGCTGAGTATGAGACTGTATACCAACGCAAGTAAAAGAGTGCGATGTGTTGCTCTTTGTCAAAACGAAAATCTTTGTAGGCTGGCAAGCCGTTTCAGCGAGGCCAAGTGGAAAGTGCTCAACCATTGATCTCGATACGACGTAGAGACTTCCGAGGTACGTCGAAGCTCTGACAACTTTAGTGGCCAGATATTCACTAGAAAAGGCGGTATCGAGGGTAGGGTGGAATTATAGTGATGACTCCGATCCCTACTGCTGTGAGCTAGGGACATGCCAAGGACATAGATACAAGTTGTTGAAAGAATCGAAAGGTCCAGGCGAGAGATCAAGGGAATTTAGAGTCGGTAGTCACGACAGAGGCAAGCTACAAGGAGGAGAGATATGCTTTCATTCCACCACGGTTCTAGATATGGCTCCCACTGTCCCCAGCGGCCAGCGGCGTAGCATCCTGAGCCATCTGTAGGCGACCACATGACCCGAAGAAGGTCGCCGTAGGTACGCGAAGGAAGATGAGATTCGGGATTGTTCGCAACAGAAATACGAGATGATCCATCAGGAATGTCTCATGCCCCGGATATTTCGGACCTTCGGTTACTGGTTGCAAAACCATAACTCGCTCCTTTACAGGTAGGCCTTGTGGTAAAACTTTGGGGACCAGACCACGTCTAGCGCCGCCTTATGTGACCATTCGTTGGTCCCCGGACCGGGGCCAACAAAGTCGCAGCCTCGAGGCAGTAGGGGTAATTTTATATAAGGTTTGAAATTACCCAGTTTTTGCACACCCCCACAAGCTCTGCACATCATCACATAGGATGTCATTTGACGGGTTTGTGTTTCAGATTTCCAACGCGTACTATCCGCGCCAGGTAATACAGATTGGATCTAACGATGCTACTGGTACGTAGACTGAAGCTCTCTCTTTCTCGCTTCTCACATATGTTTACCTAGTAAATTCATTCAAAAACTTTAATGGCAACGATCAAAAAGTGCGCACTCCTCGAAGTATCACCAGCCTTACGCCTTTATTTACACGATTAATATCTCTCTTCAGTGGACTTTCTGGCAGGTGCATTCGGATGACAGCTACGTGATTCGTAATTTCCCGAGCGGTCGATTCCTTGGTTTGTCAAATCATGGCGAGCTCCTGGGTGTCAACGAGGATGTTGCTATCCACTGGGACATAAAGCCTTCCGGATATGATCATAGCACCTGGGTGTGAGTAGAATTCTGATTTATCACATGTCTTCTGAAATCCTCCGCAGTATTCGGATGAAAAGGGATACCTTAAATCGCGTGTTAACACTAACCGAAGCTAATGGCGCCGTGATTCTTGATTTTGCCGATCCAAGCATGGGAACACTTCAGGAATGGCGGTTCAAAGATACAGGTATATCTCAGTTCCAGTGCAAGTTTCATTAGTTTTTGACCCAGGGGATACTCAGATTATCATTGGCCCAGCGAAGTCTCTCCAGTGGTAGAGTTCATGATTGAATCGGACGAGATAATAGATCCTTGATATGACTTTTCATTTGTATCCCTTGAACTTTGGGGTTACATTTTTAATGCAGGCAGTACGCAACTCACCACAAGCCAAGCACAGGATCAGTGATGAGCTTGGTCCAATCTGAATGAGTAAAATGGAGATTACTTGAAATTAAAGGAATTTATACCCGAACAATCTGATTGAACAAGACATACCTACGTGATGAGCTAGAAAACATCTACGGCACAGGTTTGGGACTAGATCACCTCAATCGTGGTAGTTGAGGGTATGTGGGGGAACCTTTGACCATTAGGGTTGTGATGGTTTCCCAAATAATCTCCTTCTCAGGAGGGTGGAAATGGAAATTAGCAATGAGCATCTGGAGGATGAGTCACCAGTTAGGAGAATTTAAAACCAACACATGCCTGACTGTCACCTATGCTAAGAGAGATCAATATAAACATTTGAGCTAATGATGCCAACTGACAGGTGCAAATACCAGGTATGTGGGGGTTGCAAACAGCTTCAGGAAGAGGAGAGAGCCATCTCTCAGGTTTCCATGTGAAAGAGTCAGGACCCCAGAGAAGGGGATCCCAATTAGCATTGAAAATGGAGATGAAGGTCTTAGTGTTCTTGGGAACTAAGATGGATTGCATCTCGCACCCGTCAAGTCCTTTGACAGGACCAGACAGAGGTAAATTCATGTCTTTTCGGGCCCTAGATGAAGAACATCAATTGACAATCCACAAACTGAGTGATGAAAGTATGTACATTCTCATGACTCTTGATACTGACAGATAGCTGTCAGGAAGTATCAGCTAGAGTGTGACCAGTGGCACTATACTGGACATACAGACACAAAGTTTCATGGCACATGGTATCCATGGAGGGCAGCGAGATTGACTTGTTATATGGTATATCCCCATTGTTCTTCTTGAGTGATTCAGTGACCTCCACACACAGCCTATCCTGGATGTCAGGTTTCATTGCTAGAAGTTGAAGAGTACATGATAAAGCATTAGAGTTTGTATCCCATAGCTGCAAAAACAAAGAGCCTATATGTGAATGTTCAGTCTGCTCTTGCTAGCTAGATGGAATAACTTACGACATCTGTCACCGTAGTCAGAAGATGAGATGACGAGTTTTCATAAATATTACCTGTGCTAGGACTTGTCTGGCAGTCTATCACCTCTATATTTGCCTTCACTGGAGAGATAGTGAATCATATCTGTTAGAAACCAGAACAATTGTAAGTTACTCCCTCAGTCCAGTGTGATAGGGAAAAGCGGATTACACAAGAAAAGTGAGTGAAAGCGGAAGTTTGAAGCGGGCTACTATCAAGGAGAGAATATCATTCGGAAGAAGAGTAAAGGAGGAAACAATCAACAAAGAGGAGGTGAAGGGAAGAGAGAGAATATCGAGATTAACTTAGGAGAAGCGTGAGAAAACAGAAAGAAAGGCAAGGTGAGAGATAAATTCGACAGGAGGATGATAAAGGAAAGAGGGTGAACAAATGGGGAAAAGAGTCGATGATGGAGGGGGAAAAAGATGACGAAAGATGAAGGAATAAGGTTCGAAATTCTGAAACCAACCATTGGACGTTTTCAAAATCGGGAGAATATCGGCGATCTGGAGCCACCTTTGCATAGGTATAAATAGTGGATGTATTTGACGAAAAGGAAAAAAGAAAAACTTACCCCAGTAATCGGACTAGCTTATTCTAAGGCGTTCTCATCTCGTTCCTCAGGGATTGTTGACAAAATCTTGACCCACGTTGAACAGTTGGTTGGTTGGCTGACAATTATTGTAGCTATTTCGACGATGTGAGTACTACAACTCGCTGTTTGGCTGTCTGGCTGTCCCGTTGTCTGGCTGTCTCGTAGTCTTGCTGTTTTGCTGTCCTGCTGTCCTGCTGTTTTGCTGTCCTGCTGTCCTGCTGTCTTGTAATCTCATGGTCTTGCTTGCTGGAACTGACTCTTTGTTGGCGCTCTGGCTTGTCTTCACAATGTGTCTCACACACTTGTCTTCTGTTGGTTTTGTTAGCTTGCTTCATGGGGTCAATTCCCTCTTTTCTCATTTAACAGCTCAATACAACCAAACGTGGGGCTACACGTTTGCTGGACCTCTTTCAAAATCAGAATCAATCTCATCCCACAACTACCTAAAACATACATCAGTCAACCGTATCGAAATATCTTGGTCACCAATCTGAGGTAGGGATTTCTTCTTCTTCAAAGAATATTTTGATACAGTCAACTGATGTATGTTTTAGGTAGTTGTGGGATGAGATTGATTCTGATTTTGAAAGAGGTCCAGCAAATGTGTAGCCCCATGTTTGGTTGTATTGAGCTGTTAAATGAGAAAAGAGGGAATTGACCCCGTGAAGCAAGCTAATGAAACCAACAGAAGACAAGTTCGTGAGACACGTTGTGAAGACAAGCCAGAGCACCAACAAAGAGTCAGTTCCAGCAGGTGAGACCACAAGACTACAAGACAGCAGGATGGCAAAACAGCAAGACTATGAGACAGCAAGACAGTGGGACAGCCAGACAGCCAAACAGCAAGTTGTAGTACTCACGTCGTCGAAACAGCTACAATAATTGTCAGCCAACCAACCAACTGTTCAACGTGGGTCAAGATTTTGTCAACAATCCCTGAGGAACGAGATGAGAACGCCTTAGAATAAGCTAGTCCGATTACTGGGGTAAGTTTTTCTTTTTTCCTTTTCGTCAAATACATCCACTATTTATACCTATGCAAAGGTGGCTCCAGATTGCTGATATTCTCCCAATTTCAAAAACGTCCAATGGTTAGTTTCAGAATTTCGAACCTTATTCCTTCATCTTTTGTCATCTTTTTCCCCATCTGTCATTGACTCTTTTCCCCATTTGTTCACCCTCTTTCCTTTATCATCCTCCTGTCAAATTTATCCCTCACCTTGCCTTTCTTTCTGTTTTTTCATGCTTCTCCTAAGTTAATCTCAATATTCTCTCTCTTCCCTTCACCTTCTCTTTGTCGATTGTTTCCCCCTTTACTCTTCTTCCAAATGATATTCTCTCCTTGATAGTAGCCCGCTTCAAACTTCCGCTTTCGCTCACTTTTCTTGTGTAATCCGCTTTTCCCTACCACACCGGTACAATTGACTGATATTTGAACTGTACCTAAGAACAATTGTAAGTCACTCTACAGTACAGTTAGTTTACATGTGAATAAACATGAAAAGCGCACCCCTCAGTCCAGTACAATTGACTGAGGGGTTCGTCTAGTATAGTAGCATATATATATATGCATATAAGACAATGGAAGAATCAGTATAGAGCAATAG
Source organism: Termitomyces bulborhizus (assembly GCA_017580835.1). NCBI lineage: Eukaryota > Fungi > Basidiomycota > Agaricomycetes > Agaricales > Lyophyllaceae > Termitomyces > Termitomyces bulborhizus. The sequence goes on from JAGDQM010000140.1 coordinate 10,748, forward strand.
CATGCACATATAGGAAGGGAAGAATCGGTACAAAGCAACAGCAATGGGTGGCCAGTGATTCTTTTGTAATGAACTGGCGGCCCTGTGTGATAAGCGGCTGGCATGATAA
>JAGDQM010000141.1:0-10802 GCA_017580835.1 Termitomyces bulborhizus
AGGCAGCGCCACTCTCGCTCCCAATGGAACCAGGTCTAAAGCTCCGACGCGTCGATAAATCCACACTAACGCCTGACAAAGTCAGCCAACTCCAGAAGACGCCCTACCAGTCCCTCGTTGGATGCCTACTTTATGTCGCCATTTCCACCCGTCCGGACATCACCTATGCTGTGCAGCAGCTTACCCAATTTGTTGACTCATACTCGTTGATACACTGGCATGCCGCCATCAGACTCGTACGGTACCTAAAAGGGACAAGAGACATGAAGCTTGTACTAGGAGGCACTAATGACGCGGTTAAGCTCACCGGCTTCATGGACTCCGACTGGGCAAACTGCCCTGATACGCGACGCAGCATTGGAGGATACGCGTGGAGCTTGGGCTCAGGAGTAGTCTCATGGGCGGCCCGGAAACAGAAGTCGGTGGCGGCCTCGTCATGCGAAGCCGAATACATGGCTGCATATGAAAGCGCACAGGAATGCATCTGGCTGCGCGCGCTGCTTAAAGGTATCGGCTATGACCACACCCAGACACCGACACCAATCATGTGCGACAATAACGCCGCCATTAATCTATCGGAAGACCCTAGTCTCCACGCCCGCGTGAAGCACGTTGATATCAAGTATCACTTCCTACGCGAACGCGTTCAGGCCAGGGAAATCTGTATTCGTTATATTAACACGAAATTCAACGTTGCAGACGTATTCACGAAAGCCCTCGCGGCTCCTCTCTTCTTGCGGCTATGCGCGCTACTCGGCCTTCAGTGAAACCGACACCATGATTCCATGCGAGGAGGAGAACCACAACTCACAGTCCACGGTGAGGAGGAGTGTTGGTAAGCGCACCATGAACCACAACTCACAGTCCACGGTGAGGAGGAGTGTTGGTAAGCGCACCATGGCCACCTCGTTCTTGTTTCTCCTCTACGCCCCTATGTCTTGCTTTGTTCCTTTACCTACATTGTTCACTGGCCACACGGCCCTAGCGCTCATATACCACCATTGTCTTCAACACATATATATACGAGTAGAAACTCCCAACACCCTCAGTCAATCATACGTTGAACTGAGGGTGAGTACCTATACACATATATCGACTGAAATATGTACTGACCTAGCTACAGACTTACCTTGTCTTCTAGGTAACTATTAGTCAATCATACGTTGAACTGAGGACTTACCTTGTCTTCTAGTATAAAGTGGTACTGAGTTCTAACACAATGGACCTGTCCACTAGGTAGGATTCATTCAGGAAGTATCAAGAATGTAGTTTTTGTCATCTGAGCTATCAGTGACATTGTGACCTCCATCTTTGCCATCTAGCAGCTCAATGAGGATTTATTCAATGGTGTTTTGCTCCTAAACACTCTAAATAACTCTCAATACAAACTACTACATACACAGATCTCCTATGGCCCTCAGACACCACAAAAGCCTCTTCATAGACATCTTAGAACATATGCATAAGCTTCCCAGGATGGTCCAGAATCAATGAACACTTGAAACCTTTAATGGCACTAGAAGCTACTGTGTGGGCCTATTCTAATCTACAAAGCCATGGCCCCCTGGTCTCACTTGCCATGCTAGAGTAGTATGCCATTCTGCATGTGCTGAGTGTGTGAAACCCTGTAATGAACATGAGACATGGTTTTGTATTGGACACAATGTAGAGGCATCATAGAGAAGGAAGGGATCAAAAAAAGCTGCATATGTAGCTAATCCCCAGGTTACATGCTCATAGTTACTAAACAAAGAATTCTGGAGATACGAGGACCATTGCTATTCAGCCACTATGGTCTGCAAGGTAGCATGTGTTAGAAGGTTAACCTATATGACGCAGATATAGTAAGTCCCTCAGTCTTTGGATAATTGACTCATATTCTGTTCCTACCTATACAACACAGATATAGTAAGTCCTATGGGTATTGTAAGTATGGTTTCTGTTGTATAGTAGGTTTTTCTAACTCACCGTCAGTCTTTGGATAATTGACTGAGGGTTCCTGTACCATTTTGCACTATTTAAATATATGTATGTCCATTGTCCTTGTATGTCCATTGTCCTTGTATGTCCATTGTCCTTGCATGTCCATTGTCCTTGTATAAATATAAATTGAATGAAAGGGACAGATACTCGACATATCATGATACCCAGTCCCCTTGTCAAGAAAAGTGCACAAAGGGGAGGGTAGCAAAAGGTCTCTCCAGGTTTTTCTTATGTCTCCTCTTCCTATGCAACCTCTCAGTCTCCTGAATTGCCTTGAGTGCATGCAGCATATCATCCTCTCTGAGCCACTTGTCCTTGCTCTGATGATACCCCTTCCAGCACACTAGGAACCTGGACACCACCCCACCCAGTTTGCCTCTTGTGCAAGATTCTTTTGATCTTGACCTCCTCCCCTGTCCGCAGTTTTCTGCCACATAATCCAGAACCTCATGTGTCATGAGGTCATTAAACCATCACATCCTCTTCCCTGCCAGCTCCAACAGCACCCTCAGTGCCCCATGTGTAGTGCATATCCTTTCCAACCTCTTGTCAGTCTGAGGAAAGGATTGCAAATTCACAGGGTTATGGAGAATGACAGTGCATAAAACAGTGACATCCCTCTGCCTGAATGTAGGCAGTTATTGTTGGCAAACTTAGGAAAGGCCATCTGGTCAACCCAGTCATCCTGATAGTAGTCAATAAATGCCTGTAAGTAGATTTTGAGTTCCTGATTCAGGTGATGTATTAAAGACAGAGCTGGCTTAATCATCAAGTGCTCTCACATCCTCTTTGTGTATTTGTAAACAAACTGTGGCCCTCTGTCCAACATGGCCTTCTTAGGGGTGCCATGCTGACACCATTTTCAATGTATTCTAGCTGTCTTAAAAAGAGCAGCAAAAGCCCAGAATAATGCATACAATGTCTGAAGAACAACAGAGGGAATAGGCGGAGGCAGTATTGGAGGATCAACAAAGACTAGGAAATATTGCTGTTGAGGCCTAACAAGTTAATGGATATGTCAATTCACACAAAGGAAATAGAAGGACTCTATGGCCTTGAGGTTGCATCCATGGTACTATTTTACATTGTCATGCTTATCACAAATTGAAAGTCAGTGAAACACTGGATGCAGGGTACAATGTTCTTTTACAAACCAATGTAAAAACATGGTAAAAATAATCCCATTGATTTCAAAATTTTCTTTGGATGTTTCTGTCAAAATTAGAGAAAGAAATATTGTAACTGAACCTAAAATGGAATTTCAATGGTATGTGCAATACAATTTCGAGGGAAATATGGGGAAAAATTATAATTTTTATTGATTGTTCTTGAAGAACCAATAAACATTATAATTGGTCTAGAACATACTATATTTTTTCCCTTTATTTCTCTTTTAATTATATTTCCAATACCATTGGAATAGAATTGTTGGTTTAGTTACAATATTTTTTTCTGTGATTTTGACAGAAATACCCAAAGAAAATTCTGAAATTAATCAGATTATTTTTATCCTATCTTACATTGTCTTGCCAAAGAACATCGTACCCTGCACCCAGTGATTCATTTGCCCAATACCAATGCTTCCACAGCACGCCACCTCGTGCCATTCTACCCTTCTCTGCCTGCTCTATTCAAACTACCATAAACGCAATCCTTGAAAAACGTAGGCCATCCAAAATGCATGCGCTACCTCTGTACAATGTGATTTTATTGTCACAACGCAGTCGACCACTGAACCACCGCCTCACTGCCAACGTACTGGGCCATATCTCGGTTGAATTTGGTACAATACAACTAACGCTAATGTACTTCGATCCGTCTTCGCCTTCCAGAGCGCACCATTGGTAGCAGTTAAGCGCATGTATATGTCTCGTTCTGCTCGTGGAATTCCTCCTGAACGCTAGATTTGATTGTGTGCACAACTTTACGAGTTTGATTCTCCCTTCAATCTCATGTTAAAGTCTGAAGTCGGTCTTGTTCTGACGCTCCTTAAAACCTTCTGTTTCAAGGTGATTTCTTGGAGAAAGTTCCATGCGGCCAAGCTGTACCCAGCCCTCGACTCCGACTCAGTCTCATGACTCATGTTCAATTCAAAGGACCTCCCATTATAATCACGTTATCCTTACGCAAATGCCGAGCAGACAAGTCGAGGCGACTCAGGCATGGTTCGAGGTTTCTTAGGCTAACAACGCCTGTACGATAAATAAGATTTCAGTGTCCGAAAGTTTTATGGTGCCAGAAGCTAAGTCAAGTGGAGATTGAATTAAGTAGACCACGCGGTCACGAACCATAGTAAACCGAACGTAGCCTAACTGCCGAATATAAGAATCGGTATTCAAACAATTAATCGCGGCAAAGCTCAGGGGCGTATGAGCTCGACATCTCAAAAATTGAATAGAGAAAGGTAGGCAAATTTAATTAGCGATTGTGTCTGAGTCGTGCGATGAACAACTTGTTCTATACCGGGCTATGATCTCCTCGCGAGTTCGATTAGGCCACGCAGGTGCTGAATGAGACGAAGAGGTGCTGTTTTCCATTTACAGATGATCCTCCAACTCTACGGCTTCCGCCTTGCTGGCACGACAAGAGATCATTCAATTGGTCCTTGCATAAGAGAGTGTTTTCGAAGGTCCCGCCTGTGTGCATAGCAGTAACGATTCCAGTACTCTGATGCGCGTTGTTCTGATCCCAGTGACGATTGCAATATGAAGCTGCAAAAGATCCTCTACAAGGAGCCAGGTCAAAAAGGTAGCAAGATCGTACTACACGGGAGTCTCAGACAAAAGGACGTACAGTTCAGCCACGCTGGCTACTTGTGCGCCTTGCCCCGTGCACGCAGTAGTTGTAACGTTCCAGCAGGTAGAACGAGCATTAACAAGCGAGATAGCGCACGAGAGCGCCGCAAGAGGTATAAGGGTAGGAATACGCATGTTAATATGATTCCTGCGAGTAATGTCCATAATTAGTAGAAACACAGCGCAATCACTCCCATTCAACAACGACGCACCTGTTGCTCAAAAGTCAGCGAAGTTCTTGTAAGAATTCTTGATTGCCACGCCCGTTATTACAGAGAGTAGGGTTTATATACAGCATCCTTAGTGTAGCAGGAGCTGTCATGGGTGCTAACAGATGAGCTTCCATGTGAGTATTTGTGACAGAAAGCTGGCATAGAATTATTACGATGTGATTGTGGCATGTTTCTAAAAATTTCACCCGAGGCCATTCAGGTTACAATGGCTAGACCTGTTCATGCGGTGATATGTAGAGGAAGAGCTACTCGGGCGCGTAATTGGGTCTGATCGGGTCCGATCCGGGTAGCAGTCAAGGTGAAAAGCCTTAATACCCCTGCCTTTTCCTACTCTACAAATGGGTCAAACCTGGAAAGGCTCGGCCGAAGGAAGATCATGGCTGAGCCTCCAAAAATGGACCCTCGAATACTACCAACGTGTCAAATGTCTTACATAGATCTCTGATAGAGACAATGATGAGGCTAACTCCGGTAATACCAGTCAACTTGATGAGGACATATGTGATCCCTAGGCATATATAATCCAAGCAGATAGTTCAGGATTACAGAGAGCATAATGTTCAGGCCGAATCCACTCCGTTCTCACTATAAGAGGTTGACCTGAAGCGCACACAATATAAGCAGATGTATTGCTTGATTTGCATATACTTCGACTGGTTAGCCTACCTGTAGGTACATGATATGAATGATGTAATTTATTCTACAGTATGGTGCGAATTAAGCGTATACAAGTCCTTACCCCTCAGTACGAGTCTGGAACACCCGCAGTATCTTATGAGTAAGGCTCACTATCACCTATTCGGAGCTGACTCCTGGACCCAGGTACTGTCCAGGTCACTCTTACACTTAAGAATTGATGGACACCGACGGCTTGTCTGACCCAACATCGACAACGAATTTCAAAAAAAGGCTGGAAGAAGAAACTGCTGCTGAGGTTCACCTGGGAGGTGGTTGTCGAAAGAAAATCTGATTATAATGTGTAGTGACATCGAGTTACTCAGCCGGCATTTGGTGCAAACAAAAAAGTCATCAACATTTCGCCGCAAGACAGGGCCTTTCCGGGGTCCATCATGATAATAGCTTTTTGACACCATGCCCATCTCCTGAACAGGTAACATGAGCAGTTGTAAGCATGCTAAAGAAAGAAAGCTACCTGACAGTGACGGCCAAGAGACGAGCTTGTGCACCATATCAAGTCCATTAATCATCCCTAAATCTGGGAGGTCTCATGCACTGCTGGCAGCCAAAAATATTTCCTTTGGAAAGAAACCTGTTATGTCATTTTGAATGCACATTTCTCAGGGGAGGGAAAGTCATTAGACAATGGAGAACGCCCTTTTCCAAGAGAGAAAGCTGATATAGAAGTGGCATGACAGGTCCCTTTTACACCATTCCTCAAGGTACCATTATTGGCTGCCAGCAGTGTTTCCTGGTTTGTGTTTTCTAAATTGGGTTTTTATTTTTTGGCCTCAAAGCTGATATCTGATTCCTACTTCCAAGGGTATATTCCGGGGTCCTGCAGCAAGTAACCAGATGTGGGATCATTGAGAACCCGGAAAAATTTGAAAAATTTGAACAAATCACGCCATTTCATCGATAGTCGGTGCATGGAGGACTGCAATATAGAAGGAGTAAGAATTAGGGGATTAGGCAAGCAACATCTGGCATGCGGCTTAGATATCCCAGGGAGCAAGATACCGAATGCAAAGGATGAAGGGAGAATCTAGACTCCGGGTCAAAACACCTCGTCTCACACCCTCGTAAATTAAGCTCAACCCTTGCCACCAAGCGAGGAAAGAAAAGCATGTGTAGGCAGTAAGAAATAAAATCTGAATCAACAGCTCCACAACTGAGCCAGTGAGCTCAGTATATGGATATCTCAAAAAGGTCAATGGAGAAAGTAGGTAAATGTAATGGACCATCTGGAGGAGACGTGTAGACAAAAGTTGTTCGAGACTTGGCTATGACGTCCGCGCGAGTTCACCTAAACTACGCAGTTGCTGAACGAAAAGAGAAGCCGTTGTTTCCCATTTTCATAGGTTGTTCCAAGCCTCCCGCATTTTATTTTTTCGCCATCACTTGTTATGCCATTCCTGCACAAGAGGGCAAGACCGAGTCGGTCATTGCATTGGGACTTGGTCTTGAAGCTACCACCTGTGTGTATGGCAGTTATGACCCCATTACTCTTATGCGCGCTGGCCTGATTCCAGTTTTCTTTGCAATACGATTTTACAAAATATTGACTACAAGGAACCAAGTCAGTAAGGGATTAAGATCGTATTCGGAGGAGTCTCAGACAGAAGGACTTACAGTTCAGCCACGCTGGCTACTTGTCTACCTGACCTCACGCACGCAGCAGTTGTAACGTTCCAGCAGGTGGAACGAGCATCAACAAGCAATGTAGCATACAAGAGCGCCGCAATCGGTATAAGGGTAGGAATACGCATCTTAATAGGATTCCTGCAAGTAAAGCCCATGATCAGTAGAAACACAGCGCAATCACTCCCTTTCAACAACGACGCACCTGTTTCTCAAAATCAGTGAAGTTCGTGTAAGACCTCTCCATTGCAGAAACCGATATTAGGCTTTATATACAACATCCTTGGCGTAGCAGGAGCTGTCCTAACAGATGAGCTTCCATGTGAGTATTTGTGACAGAAAGCTGGCATAGAATGTTACGATGCGATTGTTGGCATGCTTTGGAAATTTCACAAGAGGTCGTTCAGGTCACTATGGGTAGACTTGTTCGTGTATTGGTATGTACGGGAAGAGCTACTCGGGCGGGTAATTGTGTCCGATCGGGTCCGATCCGGAATCACCGAGCAGCAGGCAGTCAAGGTAAAAAACCTTAATACCTTGCCTTTTCCTACTCGACAAATGGTCAAGACTGGAAAGCCTTGGCCTAAAAGGGACCATGGCTGAACGTCCAAAAATGGACCCTCGATTAATACCAACAACATGGCGAACGTCTTACATACATCTCTGATAGCGACAATGATGAGGGCTCACTCCGCTAATATCAGTCAACTTGATGAGGACATATGTGATATCTACAGCACAGATTATTCTGTGCAAATGGATAACGATCACGATTCGGGGGAACTTGGTCCCACAATTATCCCTCGGAAGTAATCCGAGAATGACGAACTATAATAGAAGTATACAGTGGCCCCGGACTCGAGACGCTGTCCTTTGCTAAGGTATCAAAACCTCATGTACGTTCTGTCCTTTGCTATGATATGAAAATCTCATGTGCGTTCTTACATTGTCGCTGGAAAACCCATAGATTCCCACCTTCTGTGATGCGACAGGGCGAAGGATAGATCACGTCGAGTATAAAATAGAACTACTGCAGTTATGCAATCGGGGCGTGAAGAGAGTTGCGACACTGTGCGGCAAAGATATTTTCTTCTACGTGCCAAGCTTGTGTTCTATATCAAACGACTTATACCATTGATGCATTGACAAATCAGGGCTTATCTGTATGAAGTCCATATGTCCTTCCTTCTTTTCACAGGCCTTTTGTTGCCAAGGTGAATTCTTGTTGTATAATCGAAACTGGAACATACATAGATTAGAAAGTATTTCATGACTCTGATAGTACTTCCAGTTGGATGCTGACCACTATGAATTCTATCGGTAATGCAAAGGTTGCTTGTTTATCATCTGTCTGAATTATTCAAGCGGCGTGGCAGGAAAGCCGCCTGATATGCAGCTGCGTCATCACAAAAATGACCCTGAATGACGATCAAATTTAAAGTGAGCGTCCGGCAGCATAAACCCTCCTATAACCAATGGCGGCATCCTGAAAGCACACGATACACACGACGTTATTTTTGTCCAGGTGTCTGAATTGTGGAATCGAAGCGGGATAGCCGGGCCGCCGTCCATGATTTCCCATCACTACCTGCCACGAAAATCGAACTCGCTTCATTCAACCTCCTAGTTCACATCCCTTGCAAATTTATCTGCGGACAACCTTGGAATTTTGGCGTAGGATGAACAAAAGCGGCACAGGTCCACCAGTACAACCTCCCAAGTACGCTCAAATCGTCTATTTTTTGGAAATCCTTTTTTGCTGAATTCTGTTAGATACCTGAATGACTTTAGTAAAGCGCTGGCGAACGAAGTCAGGATTCTGCTGGCGGAAGTTGGGAAGCTGAGAGATGAGCGCAGGGCTCTGCAGTAGTACGTCCCTTGATTGCTCTCAGTCACGTTTGTTGACGGTATGATACAGTGAGATCGCTGAATTGATGCAAATGAAATCAAAACATGGCTCAGGGGGAGAATTCGCACCGGATTGGAGACCGCCAGTGTGTTGAAAGATGCTTTATACAGTCCAATCTACTTATTGCTGAACCCAGCCGCCTTTGCTCGAAGCCCCACCCGCACCGTCTGAAGTCCCTCAGGCTCCAGTACAAGCCCGTCCAGGCTGGCGTACTGTCCATCCCGAGCCCGAAAGACGGCAACGGGCTGCACGTACTGTTCCCAAGGCCATCGCACAGGTCCCTGCTGCTGCTCCTGCGGCTGTTCCTATGCCATCGCCCGCTCCTGAAGCGCAAATGCCGGCTTGGGCTCAATGGAGACGTCTGTTTCCTCCTTCTTGTATTGTCTCATAGCTGACTTGTTGCTCTTTCACTGCAGCTAATCCGCTTCTCGCCCCGACACCCGTCAACACATCCCCCATGTCCCCACCTCCGCCTCCGCAACCTCGTGGTCTTTTCGGTCCGTTGCTTATTAAATTCTCCTTCTAGACCGTCACCTCATTGAATTATCTAGGCCCTCGAACTCCGCCTCCATCCTAGACCTTTCATTATGTCCCACAACAACTCCAAATTCGGTAAGCTCCGCATGAGTTATTCCCATCACCTCTCCTCACCCTCACATTTCCCCCAGGTTTCGTGCGATGTATCACTAATTTAACTCTTTTGCGTCTAGATCAATGATAAAAAATCATTCATGTGACTCTTTTTCGCCATAACCTCTACCCTCAATCTCCATATTTCAGCTTCTTGCTTGCTACTTACATCTTATACCCACAATTGTAGTTTTACTTCTTTTTTGATTTTACTTCAGAAATCGCATTTCTTGCATCTTTTTTGACAATGATTGTTTACCCATTACACAATATACGCGAACAGTTGGTTGATTACTTTCACTTTTCCAGAGTCAGCAGAAACTCGATAGAGTGTAGACTTGATTGCAAGGCACCCAGGTAGGTGAGATGCCTTTCCTGGCTATGGATTCGGCTGTGAGTCTCGGCTACTGTATTGACAGCGTTCCAGTTCCAATTGTTACGTCTACTCCATACACATACACTTCGCCACTGGGACAGGTCTTTAATGACCGACACATTCAAAGGGCCATACTTCGCAACAAGTGGGTCGATGATCCCCAGCATGACAGGGTCGGCCCTTCATTCGCGCATCTGCCTCACTTTGACTTGACTTTGACATCTACCAGAAAAGTGCGAATCCGTGGAGCGAAAATGATCGAAGCATGAAAGCTATCAAGATCAAGAGGTGTCGGATCGGGTAAACCTGGACATGGTTGGTATGATGTACCCCCCCTCCCCCAATATAAGGAAATTGTTATGGCATATTTTGACAGGCCGGCAACACTGGCAACGCAACGGCCCCAACGGCAATGCAACAAGGTGAGAGCAATATCTCAGTCACATTTTGAAGTTATACAATGCAGATACAATGTACCTCTGTAGCTGAGAGGGCATGGAAGACTCAAGTGAGCTTGATAGGTCAAATTCTGACTGTAGAGACAATGTATATTTGTA
>JAGDQM010000144.1:0-10649 GCA_017580835.1 Termitomyces bulborhizus
CACACCTCCATATGCAAGGCTCGAGAAGTGTCTTTGTAGGATCCGCTGTGTGCCGAATATGCACAGAAGGAGGTACTTGAGATGCTCAGCACGGTGTTGCCTGAAGAAGTCGCTCTTGTGCGCTTTCAATGGCTTGTTTCTCTGGCCCGATAGACTCAAAGACTTTCCAGATTCTTTGGTACAACAAGAGCCGGTCTACAAGTCGAATTTGCCCGACATGCTACCGCCTATACCACCTCGGTGATGTTTTAGCAGATCACCTACCCAGCCAAAGTCCTTTCGATGGTATGGACTCGTCGCCAAAAATGCAGAGAGAGCAGGCCATCAGTGGATTGTGTATGTCTCTTAGTTGTATTTTTCGGATTCGTTTCGCCTTTCTCATGATAACTTGTTGACCGGAACCTCGGAATATAATAACATCTTGGCTGCACCATACACCCATGTGCATGCTCTGCCCCACCGGAGCTTCGCCACTCAATCAACGCGTGACTTGAACAATCCATGTTCCATGTCCATGTCATTTTGAGCGCTCACCTATACCTACTTCAGACGGACCAATGCGTCTGCTGCAACCTATCTCTCGTCTGTGAGCTACAACATCGATTGTCAAGGCCACTATTATGCCATGAGGTGCGCACTATACATGTCAGAAACTCATTTTTGAATCGAGAACCACGGTTCGAGTGACGCCTCCCAGCACTAAAGCCTAACTTTGTGCATGACTCCGGTCCGAGGGTTCTCAATAACTCAGGAGATCGTAAGTATGATTCGGTATTAACTTGTCCCCTTCGTCCATCTTGCTGTGATCAAGTTCTCTGGCTGAACGGTATCAACTATGTGCTCGTCTGGAAGCTCTGATTGAAAACCAAGTGACATCTGAAAAAGCGGTTCTCCGGAGGGATTTGTGTATCCCAAACGTACAGGAGAACCTCTGCGCCATGACTCGATCCCCAAAAAATCTTCATCCGAATGGTACGACAAAAGGCACGACCGAGAGTTGCTGGAATGGCTTGAAGCACCGGATTGACCATGAGGAGGAAGTAAGCCACACCCATCCACTGGGGACATCAGAGATACAGGGGTACTTGCGCCGACTCTCTCATCCGCCAACTGAGACAACATCGGTGGGGGGGATGCTCACGGAGAGCCTGTACACCTATTTTCGTTCCCTTGAGAAACAACATACTGGTAAAGATCGTCTGCGATACATCACGCCGCATCAGCACGCCACCCATCCTGAGGGTTGGGTTGAGTCGGCTGCACAAAGCCCTGAGGTGTCGTGAGCGAAACATTCTCGGAACCCTCTGATGTCTCCATATCTGTCCATGATGCAGTGCACATTCCTCAAAGTGAGGTAAACCAACATTGGAAACGTTTGGCCACTTGCACAAGAGATAAGCTGGAAGCAAGCTTGCCAACAATCTATTAAAGATAGTACAAACTCCTCTGCATCCAATCCCACCATTGTTTCTGCATAAAGTAGGGCCCACAGATAAACGGTATCAACACCTTCCAGAACTTGTCATTTCTCTTGGACGCATTCTGTATCTCCATTGCGGTATACTCAAACCAGACAGGATAACATCCCGCCCATGCCCAGTTGATGATCCAAAGGCGACCATCTTCACCCACAATGATGTTTCGGAGATTGAGATCCTGATGCGTCAGTACAAGCGGTCCAGAATCATCAAAACGCTCGTTCCTCTTCGGATCCTCAGTGGGGATCTTTTTGATATCTGCCATCATTGCATGCCGTTCATTGAAGAAACTCGAAAGTTCAAAGTAGGAGGCGAATGGACCGCGATGAGGGAGCGCCTTTCCGAAAACAGGCGAAACGCAAGTATAAGGTTCTTGCACGCCGAGTGGACCGGGTGGCGCTATCGCAGGTGCCTTTAAGCCACGCAGCTGACGAAGATAGCGACGCAATGTGAAACCAACGCATATTTTCCGCCAAGTAGAAAGGGTTGGCCAGACTTCAGCTAGGGTTGGACCTGGGATATGATCCATGACAATCCAAATGCCATCTGTCGTTATTACACGGCGGACACGCGGAACAGGGATAGTCGTCTCCACAAACACAAGTCTGAGTGCGTTTGCTTCTGGTACATCACCTTTTCTCATGCCCGACTCTTGGCAAGCCTTGATCACTGTACGGCGTGTCAGTTGGAAAACACCGGAGTTGGGGACAATTTCGGTAGCGTTCTTTACGAGCGCACGAATTTCGTAGTCTCTAAGCTGGTCAACATCTGACGGCTGTTATAAGAGGCACGCAGCCCATGTGAACGTGGGCAGATACACGTGTGGAGCGAGGGGTAACTCACGTCGATGCTCCTTTGTGGTCTTCTGTCAGGCTTGATATATGTCAAGAATACGTCCAATACATCTGCTATCACTCCAAGGAGTGTATAAACCAGCCATTTTATATGCATTGCTGAGAGGATGGAATCCTTCAAAATGATTGGACCCTTTTGCATGGCAAAGGGGGTGGTATGGATGGCGTGGTTTACTTGGACAAAGTTGATGACCAAACAAATCCACACAATGTCCTACCACGCAGTCGGCCTCCCTCAAGTCGGCGCTTTGAAGGGACTCGACACAATCTATTTTTCTTCCGTTTGACTTCTATTGTATTTTGTTAATCAAGACAACACTGATTATCAATAGAAAGTGGAAAAGCCAATGAAAATTGCGGAGAAATCAGGGGGTGCCGACTAGGGGGCCTGCCGACTGCGCGGTAGGGACATAATATAGAGCTAAAGCTATTCGTTATATAAAGCGGGTTCAACACAGTGCGTAGTATCGCATGATAAATCGCGTCGATTCGTTTTAAGTCAAGGGTTTCAAGTCAAAGAAGTTCTCTATCGCACTTGCACCTTTTCCATTGCCCTTTTCCAAGACTCAGGTTGTTTCCGTGGCAGAACCAAGTTCTACTACTCAGGTCTATATTCTTCTCCTCCCCTCGTGTATCGCACAGCGTCTATACCATGGGCAATGCCTAAAGGTCCGGAGGCTTATGGGCCTTATAAGATCTTCGCCCCGTCTTTGGTCCCAAATCAACGACGTCTGGAAGGATTTAGGTCCCAAAGTATCGCAACTCCTCGATTATAAGGTACTTCTCTGGATTGATGTCGTCCATGCCCATGAAACTCTCTCCGTCGAGGACGTCCATACCTCTGCAAATGCCTGTCCAGACCTTCTCAACCCTTTCCAACGAGTTCAGCATCACCGACGTCGAAGCGGAATTACGAAGTTCCATCGATTCTCATGGTCAAGCCTTATGAAACCTGCTTCTTCTGATCTGCACCCAATCATTGACGTTTGAAATTCTCTTAATACTGTCCTCGGGCCCTTTATGCTGCAGAGGCCACCCCTTATATTGAAGGTGCTGGCGGCCTTTACATCGCCCAAGGTTGCTTGTCACGGCTCACCATGTCCTTTTCCTGCCACATATCTACAACTAAGATCACGCTTGGATAGACACCGTCAGTATGCATACTCATAATGTCCCTTTACTTGGCACTCACAGATTTGGTGCACTCATCGAATCTATCAAGGTTAGAATCAGGCAGCATGCCATTCAAGTCAAGCTCTCTGGGCAGCAGATTGAAAAGTTGGAGAAGATGCTGGCTGGTGATGACGAGGACGAAGTTGCTCTAGCCAAGAAGTTGGAGCGGACGCAGTTGAGGCCATCGCGCAATTGCTAAGTAGCGTGTCGTCAGCCACGTTGTCCGCTCACCTCTCATCACTTTCAATGCCGGCTACGAAGGGTTTACTGAGGACCGCGCTATCGCCATTATTGCACTTGATTCAAGAAAGCCTCGAAGGGCAATGTAATCGATTTAGGTGCGTCTTGCTCTTCATCTCGATCCTTGCCAAAAAAAGCCTTGTTAACTTGTCAATCAATCGTTTTTTCAGGGGCGGAAATCCCAGCCGAAAAGTTCAGTTCCCTCTCATGATGAATTCCTCTGCTATCGTTCTGACGCCCGTCCCAGCTTCAAGTACCCCGAAGACCGTCTCTTCTCGCTTCAAGGCATCATATCCAAAGAACACACATGCAAGCCAGACACACTCGTCCGAACCTTGCTGTTTCGTCATAAAAAGCGGCAAATCCTTTTACGTGTTGGATGACCTCTCAAACATCCATCTATCCATTCATACTCACTGACAAATTGATAAGCACAAACATCGAATTCATCTTTGGTCCTTATGTCCTGTTGATTGCGCCATGACTATGAATCATCCCCTTCTCGCTCTCTCACTAAGAGAACTCGGCTCCGGAAGTTGACCGCTCAGGCTCGGGCATTGTGAAGATCCTTGAGTCCTGTGTCTAAGATATATATTTGCCGTGCTGTGATCAAGTGCTGAGCCAAAATTGAGCCATTAGGATCATAATCTTATGTTTGCATTGCACTGTTGAGCAATCTATCGATGTCATTTCTGAGAATTCAAATACATCCGCCATCACTAAACATTACGGGTCGTGTAAGTGTCGTCAGGTACTAAGTAGAACGAGAGGAAGAATAATCTATACAAATTGTAAATCTGATCGGGATCTCGAAAATGCATTTGGTAGCCGCAAACAATATTCTGAGAGGACCCGTGACAACTTCGGTGCTGCCCTTTACCAGGCCACATTTCATGTGATGCGAAGTTCTTCAAGAATGACCCAGTCATAGATTCCATCTTCTTGGGATCCATGATCTCGACCGAAAGTCTCAAGGCCTTGCTTGAGTTTGCGAAATCGGAATTGTTTCAGCATGAAGGCGGGACACAAAAGTGAATCGATGGACAAGGACTCGAGTTCTTCCATCAGATTGGATCAAAATACTTCTTGTTCTGAGCCTCTTACCGTTGTCTATGTATGTTGAGAAAATGCACATGTGGCGCTGTTGTCCCTGATAATATTTTTGATGCTGCAATATTGAAGCGTCTTCGCAGCGCTTTGGAGCAGCAGTCTACAGTCTTGTGAGTGAGAGTTCTGAATGAAGCTCCAAATGTCTGAGATGTGCAAATCCTCCGGTGAGACCACCGGGTGAGACCAAAGGGTGGAAGACACACGAAACTTTAAAAGGGAGCCCGCGACAGAGATGCCGCAAAGGTTGGCCTTGCGTTTCATATTTATGTTGGCTCTTTTTTCAATTCTGAGGTTCCAACTGAAAAGAGCGTCCATTGCTTACAACTTTCATTTGAAGAGTGTCGAATAAATTCTTGAAGTCTCTTAAACGGTTCCGCGACGAAGAATCAAGGGGAAATAAATAAAAGAAAATGTCAAATACTCCCCGGAGCGTAGACTGGTCACCAGCCCCTTCACGGAAACAAGCCTCTAAGGTGTCTCTGTTGCAGGGTTAATCCACCCAGTAAAGGGTCGTTCCGTAGGCCCTGTCGTCCCGCGTAATTAGATCAACTTGCTTCAATAAATACTAGTATCTACATAGATCAAGGACTATCGCAGTATGCGTAGAATGAGGTAGCTCCAGCCTGGGCCAAGAATGTCCCTTTTCATGGATGTGGGTTATGAATGTTCGTGGCTCGGAGAAGAAATTCGACGCTGCGTCATCCCAGACTCGCAGAGATGGAAACGTACATTAGGCATTCAACGACTATTTCGCTTCGTGGACTCCTGATGACCCCCAGACCTAATGCTGTCCCTCCCGAAAGACGCAGCACCGTAGGCTTTTACAAATCCTCTAGTAAATAGGGAGTATTTTTTATTGAAAGGTAAGACTTTCCAAAGCAGAGACTAACCGTTGCGTAGCGTCCACATAATCTGATCTGTCAAAGCGTTTTGCAGTTTTGACCGACATACCCTCGCGAGAGATCGTATATCCCTTGTTTTTTAAGCTGAAGGAACAATAATCTCTGAGATCCAAGTTTATGGACAGATAGCGCCCAACGTACTTCTCCTGGGTCGTAGTCATACTTTCGGTAACCTTTCTTGAGACAAGCAGGATGGCGTAGATGACGCCACTTATGAGCGCCAGAGTCTAAAAATATCGTGTATAAACCGTATATCATCCTTTACAGGAGAAAAAGCTGCTTGCATACCAAAGTAAGAGAAAAAACGTCAATCCTGTATGTTCGACGTCATGAGAATGAGCGCAGTCATCAAGGGAAGCAGTCCACACCAGTTGGCCATTTGCAAAGACGCTCAAGAAGAGAGATAGAACAGCGTGTAGGCTTGGCAGAGTGGATACAACGAAGTATAAAGTTGAGATGGATGATGGCAAGGTCGTTTGGAAGGAAGCAACCGCAGCCCTGCGGCTGTTCTTACGTAGTTGTACAGCCACTGTGATATAAATAGACTAATGACGTTTGCGGAGGCCTCGAAGCTCCCAATTAAATCTGAATGTAGCTGGCTGGTACTAGATATGTCATCAAAAGGCACCCGCATTCCGTATACTTAAACGAAGCCCCGAAAAAGTGGCTACGAAGGCATTATATAACTGGTTCGAGATTGAAGCGTTTGTGAAATCCCGAGAGAAAATCTAGTTCACCATCGGACGCCTTTGTAACCGGATACATAACACTACTCCCGTTCACGAAGGTTGAGCACTAGCCGTGACACCATGAGACTTGTGATTCTACAAATAGAAAGATTGCATGATCAATGGATAAGGAAAGAGACGGGGCAACCTACAATGTGCTGAAGCTTGCATTGATAGCTTTGAGGTCAGGCTGTATCCAAGTATTTGGTTAGATGTCTGCCAAATTGATGAGTAACTTACAGGTGCGAGCTGGTACAATGGATCAGGAATGCATCAAGATTTGAAGCGGTGAACTCACCATGAAAATGAGGACAGTGACAAGATTCGCCATGAATATGACGCCGAAATACATGACGCCTAGTGGCAAGGATGCCATTCAGAATGACATCTGCAAATGACTCGAGAATAGTGCATACCATCGACAAGTATACGATTCCAGAGATTGGTGCCAATTCTATGTCGTCTGGGCGTCTGCTGTAATACGCGATACAACGTTGCAAAGAAGACGATCGAGTCTGTCGACATGAATCAGGAAAACATCCAGTTACTTCTGGTGAGAGGAGCTACCAAAGACTAATTCCGCGATCCATGTGAAGGCCATGCGACTGAGTCGGTTCGAGTAAAAGATTTACTCTTGATATATAAATACTGACGTGTCTGTCTGTCCCGTTAAGATGCAGCCAACAAAACCTAGAAGGTTTATGATAAATTCATCATGCACTGAAACACCACACAGATGATGTCCACCTTCTGGGAGTGCGAGGCTTGTTCCGTCTGTAAACGACCACTGAAATGAATTCAAGCTGTGAATGATTTTAATCCGATTCAGAAAGCACCGCGTACTATCTTCACGCTTAATTCCACAGCAAGGCACAAACTACCCATCACGGCCACAGCTATATTCCTGCCGTATATGGCGTATAAACGCAATATGAAGATAGCTGAAGTGTCAGATGGAGCAATGGTATGTAGAGAAGAACCAACGGATATACCTCCGATTGCAAACGATGTCACTACCTTCAATGCCTCTGGGAACAAGACATAGCGGTTGCATACCGCCTTGCTCCACGGGTCATGGAATGCTAGTAGGAACGAACAGACTATTGGTACTTCCAGTCCAAAAGGGCAAAATACAAAAGTATACTTGCAAACAATAATGATGATATATCCGAGTGGTGTAACGTAACGATTCTGTAAATATCGCTTTCAAGAGTCCAAAAAATCGTGAAAATCATAAAACCCACGATAGCCCATAATAATGTTAGTGGGGTAAATTTTCTGGACCAGATACGATTTATCTCGTCGTCCATAGTGAGAGCAATGTCGTAAAAAAGCATCACTAAACATTCTAATGAGGCATGGAAAGGAAATAGTAGCGAGGAACGTACCGCAAGAGGCAAGGGAGAACATTTTTGCAACTATTCTGTAAATGAAAAGCCGAAACGCTCAATATGAAGAAGACCAATCAATTAGAGCTGGTCACGTACAGATGCTTTGCAATTTGTACAAGCTCCGAGTTGCCTGGTGTATCTGACATTATGATAACGAGTGTGAAGTGATGCAAAGAACTAGACAGAACCGGAGGTAAAGAACATTAGGGGTCACTTTCCCCGAGAGTATCACTAGTTTTATAAGGAGATCAACTGTACTCCAGTTGACCACCCGTCTGCCAAGACACGGATCAACGATTGCCGACACTGCCCGACGGCGAGTCATCTGACAGCGCACTTTGGAAAATACAACCAAGTCTGGGTAGAAAGAGAGCGATCCGAACCCTTGAATTTGCATACAGAAGGCGGAGTTACAAACATGAATGTCACGAAGACGAAGTGTTGTCCTGATTTCCACGCGATTGTCCTTCAAGTCTCATAAACTGCCAAAAGAGGTAATTAATTCCATGCATATCTACTTGGGGCATATCGACCCTAAATATTTAGCCTGCCTTTAATGTGACCCCGACCGATGTCCTGAATGTGTACCCTTTCCGAGTATATCGTTTGCTATCAATGGCCTAGGATTGCAAATGGACTTCGTTTTTCAGTTGAAGAACGCATCATTGATTTCGATCAGTTTCGATCAGACTAGGTATCAAGGCTACGCCCGCGTGAGTATGATAGGTTAAGAGGAATTGAAGTCTCGACGAATATGGATTACTGTTAAGTATTAAAAAATATCATAATGATATTGTACTGAAAGAGTGCGTTCTGAGTATTCAAGAATCAATGAAGCTTAATATCACGACAAAGGAAAGGAAACGAAGAATATCAGATTCTAGTATTGAATAATCATTGAAGCATGATATCACGACAAAGAAAAGGAAACGAAGAATATCTGAATAACTCTGGCCCTACGTTATAAGTCCAGCGTTGTGTAGACCAACGGAAGAACACAAATTGTTTTGCTTCAAACTGACACGTCGATGGGAGACTCAACAGCTACGCTGTATGGACGGCCGTCGACGGCCATCTTAGGTCACTTCCGTGAAAGACAAGTACAAGAGTAGGAATGGTATGGTCATCCCGCACAAGACGGCGCCAATATACCCCTCCGCCGCTTCATATTTAGAATCACGGTTGCCAGAGTACAGCCCCGGTCTTGCGGAGTAAGTCCGCCAATTGATTAACCTCATCACTGATGCTGTCGACAAACTTGGGAATGCCTGCGACAGTACAGCATCACCAATCTCCTGTTCACTCCCGAGTCTGAGGCCTTCCGTGCCAACCCTGATGCCGCCGAATCTGCACGCAGTATCTCTGCAGCGGCACTCCATCTGGAAGCTATAATTTCTCCTCCTCAGGTCTTTCTGTATCATGTAGTTGTTTCTTGTATGTCAATGATCACTCAACTCAGCATTTCAAATATGCCGCATTTCGTGTCTGTCTCTAATCCCATGCCACCGAAATCCTACGCGAAGCTGGCCCAGAGGTAAGAGTTGATATATATACATATCGATCACTACGCCATTCTGAAATCAAAATCAAGGGCCTCCATGTCGACGACATCGTCGCCAAGCACGGACAGGATCCAGGCAAATTGGGTGAATACATATTTTTGAATGATATCGAGATAATCATTGATCCTCTTTTCTAGCTCAATTCTTGCGCTACCTTGCCACTAACTATATCTACCGAGAGATCAGATCCAATGTCTTTACGAATACACGTTTCGAGGAACGACTTACGCTGACGTCTTATGACGATCGGTATTTGTTATTAGTTTGTTCAAATCTTAATTATTTTCATTATCTGTCTAGATTAGGAAACCCACCACCCTCAGTCGACCACATCACACAGAGTCACCGAGGGTGAGCCAGTTACTTATATATTTATTTACGGTTTACTTACAATCCTGTAGACTAAAACTCTGTTTTATCTGCAGGTAATATACTCAGTCGACCACATCACACAGAGTAATTGAGGACTAAAACTCTGTTTTATCTGCACACGTATATCCAGTTTGGTGGATACACTGAAACCCAGTGAGGAGATCATAACCAAGTCGATGTAAAAATTTGATACAGACATTATCGACTCATTTTCCTACTAGCCCTGAGAACAAGCACGACAACACGGTTTGCCTGCCTTGGCTGCTCACCAGTGTGTTTTTTCATACTTAAGATATATTACTAACAGCACAGGGCCAAGTGGAGAAAGCGCTGGAAAGGGGGAGCCTATTAGTACTGCCCCCTATCCCAGTTGAACTTCACATCACAGGGGCAAAGCTGAATAAGATGACACAGGCCATAGCCTATAGGCTATTAAGAACAAAAAAGACAACTACAGAGCGGCCCAGAACACAGGCAAACATGTCTGCAATACTCAAGTGCATTAAGAGATCAAGTGGAATCACATTGGATGAATCAAAGGTCTGGAAAAGTTTCAGGAGCAAGGACTTCTCCCGCCAGGTGAGAATCTTCTTATGGAAGGCTACTCATGATGCCTATAAGATAGGCTCATACTGGGACAAACCACAGATGCCTGTTGAGTTGAAGCAGAGAGCCTTCTGTAAACACGATGGTGAGTTAGACTCATTGGAGCATGTCCTAACAAGGTGCAAGTGTGTTGGACAAGAGATAATATGGAAGCTCGTAGAAACAGAATGGAAGGCAAACTGCTCAGTAGGATGGAAGACACCCTGCCTAGGACTAATCCTGGGTAGCCCAGC
>JAGDQM010000145.1:0-10610 GCA_017580835.1 Termitomyces bulborhizus
TTCATAGAAAAATGTAAGTCACATGACCTCACATGACCTTGACATGTGATGTAGGTCAGATGATCCAGTCACCTGATTGGGTCACATGACATGGTCACATGCCTGGCTGATTGCTGTGATGGACAGCAAGCTCTGTTGGTTGGCTGAGTTTGAAATGAGGGAGTAAATGGTGAGCTCTGGTCATTGTTTACTCCCTTATTTGAAACTCTGCTAAGGGCCTTTGTCACTGTGCTAGACAGTGAGCAACACATGTTGAGTGATGGCCAGGAAAGTGAAATCAGAGGCTAGGACCAGGTATGCAGTATTTGTAGGAGCAATGGCTGGGCAGGTAGAGAAGAGGAAGGACCAGAAAATGAGAGGGAAAGTGAGGAATTAAGGGGGAAAGGGAGAGCAGTGGGGACTCCCCTTACAAGTATAGTAAATCTAGCAAGAAAGATGATCAGTATCCAAATAATAAATGTATGAGTGAAAAAGTGATGCTATGATTTCTGACTTCTTCATTACTAGCAATATCTGGCAAGTCTTCATTGTCCAAGAGCTCTAATTATCATAATTTAGTGGTATTGATGTCCAATGCACTGTATACTGTATATATTGGCACCATAATGCCTACCTTAGTGCTGTAAGGTAAAATACCTTATACCAAAATGTCTGATTTGAAACATAAACCCAATGGCTCTTACCTCTAAATTTTTGGTTCATTTAGGATGGGCACATGTTCTAAAAGAGGTTTGACATGGAAAACTTGAATTGCAAGTGGAGCATGTGAGAATGTTAGGCTAGTGGACAGACAAACAAAGGGATGCTGACTTGGAGATCTTGAAAATGGGAAGCTCATTGCTTTAAGGAGCATTCAATTCCACAAAGACTTAACTCCTGGCAAGTTAGTGCAGATTGATCTGAATGAATTAAACCAAGTAGAGATTGACAATCTGATTGACACTGCTATGTGTCTGGATTCTGACACCTGGAAGATATCTATCATTTCAGATTTGGAGCACAAGATAGCAATCTCTCTTCTATAACCTAACAGCCCTTGAGAATCATCCATTGGAGATTCACCTGTGGGAGATCTTTAATACCCTACACCCTTGTACTCAACAACTCCTACTCAAGTCATACCTTCTATTTAAATACCTCTCACACCCAGGAAATCTAAGAAGTGGGAGGATTTACCTTGCCATACTCCTTTAAATTGTTATAGGCCTGGAAGATTTCAAGACCACAAACCTTCTGATTCTACCTCCTGTACAGTGTTTGTAAGCATTAATATTCCATGGATGAAGCTCTCAATACTGCTCAAGCAGATGATTGGAAAAATGTGCTTAAATCCAGATACTGGAAACTTCTAGACTTTTGAAAACAGAAACAATGTCTTCTCAATACTCTGATCAGGCTTGGTTCCCAGCAAACATGTGCAGATAATTGCTTGTATATTCTTAAAATTAGTGACAAAATAACCTTGATCATGCTTATCTATGTCAATGACATGGCAATAGCCAGGAAGGACATTTATAAGGTCATATCTTTTACAAAGGATTTCAATAATGAATTTGACATAACTGATTTGGGAGACATTAAATACATCATAGGCCTTAAAGTTCATTGTAATTATCCTAATCAACTCATTTATCCAAATGTCCTATATCAAATCAATTCTCAATCAATTTCAAATGTCCTCATCTACACTAATTGCTACAAATCACAATTTAACTTCAGTAAGTCTTGCTAAAAATTACAACAAAAAAAGGCCTATTTGCACTATGCTAAGGGAGTCAATTACCTATCATAGTTGGAGCTTTGCTTTATGCAACACAGATAACATATAGTTTTCCATTAGCCTTACTGCTCAATGACAAATCCTTCTGTTGTATATCTTACTGCTTGCAAACACATTGTTTGCTACCTGAAAGGGACAAAAGATTACTCTCCAAAGCTTGGAGGGAATATGATTAATGATGAAATCAAATTAGTTGCATGGAGCAACATGAATTGGTCAAGTGATGTTTGCAATAGGAAATCAATCAGTTGGAGTTTTGACATCAATGGAAGTATCATTACATGGTTGTCAACAAAACAATCTGTTGTTGCCACATTCACAGTCAAAGTTTCCATGAAAACATTCATGTTCTTTAAATATATATAGTATCATATAATGCTATGCACAAAGCAAATTAGCTACAAATATTATTAATGGGACCCAATTGCCCTCAAATTACAGTCACAATCATTCACTCAGATAATACTAGTGCTCTATCCAACAATCCTGTATCATATTCCTAAGCCAAACATATTGACATTTGTTATCATTTTATACAAGATCAAATAAACCAAGGAAACATCAAACTTGAATATATATCCATCAAAGATATTCTAGTTGGTGGATATTCTTACAAAAGCCCTACCTTGTAACACTTCTGAAAATTGTCAAAAGAAACTTGGTGTTATAGATCTTTGGTCCATGTCAAGTGGGAGTGTCAAAGACAATGACTCTTGACTTCACATCATTGTCATTGAATTGAATTGATCTCTTGTTCATTTTGTGATCATTAAGTCATCATTTTGTATGTACACTTACTCAATATGAAACTCTTATTGTCATGACAAGACATATATTATTAACATATGTTTCACTTGTGCATTCTGGGGTTCAAATCATCTTTCAATTTGTTAACTCTAGGTGCATATGCTTACTTTTCTGATAGTTATATATATCTAATCATCTTTTGATCTGTCAACTCCAGGTAACTACAGTTGTATTTGACCCTCAATATATGTACTTTGTTTGTGATTCTACCTGTGTGATGTCTTTACTTCAATACACCTGCTACACTCCATGTACAACCTTTATTCAACTGCAAGTGTGCTTCCACAAGGACAGAAAAATAACATGACTAGAAGGGACCCTAGGGAATACTGCTCAGAGCTGGGAGAATGGGGAAAAGGGGGAAAATCAGGTGCACCACCATAGTTCATCCTTGGAGCACTAAAACTGCCAAAGCTAAGAAAAAAACAATGACAAATGAGGACAACATTTTCATAGTTGGTATACAAGGAGGAGGATATAAAAGAAGGGAAAATTCAAGGGAAAAGGGAAGAAAATTGGTGGACAATAGCTTGACATCCTTGGGAACAGATTGCTTAGGCATAATCTGACTGACAACCTTGGGTATTGAACCCTATTTGAGCTTCATGCCAGGCATTAAGTCAAATGACTCAATTATATTTACTCTCTAACTCTCTATCAATCCATTTGATTATCTATACAAAGAACTTGAGTCAGTGTAAAAATAAGCCCTTGCAATAGAGTGATTGATTTATTTTTCTGTTTATTTTCTTCAGGACCTATTCTATACATGAGATACATTATGGGCATAGTGTCCTGGGTCCTGCAAGGCTCCACCACTCAAACCTTCCCCCCCAGACAGATTTTTTCAGAGCAATGCCCCCTCCCCCCCTACTAGTTTTTGATAACAAGAATTAGGCATGGGCTCCGCACCCATGCCAGGCCTAATGGATGCACACAGCACTTCAGTAGCCGGGGGCTCCACTATGTTGACACCTACTTAGTGGAATGTTTCCCAACAAAATTTCCCTGCCTATCCATACTATGCTTGGTCAGCAAGGCACAGTTTTCCCTCTCCCAAATCTGCCGCGCCAAGGAACCCGCTCTTTTTTCTGATTGGACACGATGGTGCTGCTGAGCCACCATGCCCCCGCAATATAAGAGAGAAAAACTTGGTTCTGGCCATTCGTTTCACAAAATCTCATCGCCAGTCATGCACTTACGGCGGTCATTGGCGCCTAACATCATCATGGCTCAACGCATCCACTTACACAGATGTTTTTTAATTATTTCCCTGATGTCTTTACGTGGCAATCTTCATACGCTAACAAAATGACAACAAAACATGGTTATGGAGTTCCTGGCATTATCACATTTAAGTCCTTCTCACATTCTGCCCGCACCCTCCTGGCCACCTCAGCTCGTTGCGGTGAGCGAGGCTCAAAGATGGCAGGAAATTTGAATGGTGAATTACGGAGCTGCGTATTCATCCACCATCATTGAGATATATTGATCCAGAAACATGTTTCACCTACAGGTCGTCCATCAAATGCCGCATCATTGTCATCGTATTGGAATAGTAAACCGGTCTCAGGATCAACTTCATCGGAAGCACGGATGTTGAATATCCACAACATTGTGACAATATTGATCCACAGTGATCGTTCTGCAAAAGGAATGCCGGGGCATACTGTACGATTGATAAGAAAGCAGTATTGCACGGAATTGCACTATAAGTGCTAACCACGTCGACCAAAACCAAAGGCACTTGTCTCGTAATCTGCCTTCAGCTTACCTTCAGAGTCAAAGAAGCGTTCCGGCATAAATCGGTCATGATCCTCAAATTTTGACTGGTCATGCTCAATCGCCCTAGCAAGATTGAATGATCGAATCTCACTCCAATGAATGATTTACTCACGATGTGACTGCAAAGATGATGCTGTCCCTGGGTATGAAGTACTCTTTACCATCATGCTCGATCGTATCATCAGCAGTTGATAGGTGGGGTGCACCATATGGGCCTATGCTTCGGTTTGTTCCAACACGCCTTTTGAGACAGATCTAGCATACCTACGGGGCGCCAACGGAGAGTTTCTGAAGGACATTCATGTTTCCTTTCTCAGAGCCCAAAAATCATGACCCACCCCGAACAACAGCCTCTATATAGGGAAGGAATGGTCGATCCCTGAAAGACGGGAAACGATCAGGCCCTACAACATTATCAATTTCTCTTCTCGCCGCGACCATCCAGTCGGGAAAACGAATACAAGCAAGGATGAAGGTCTGGAGGGACGTTGTGACCTGGCTCATACGGTGAGAAATTAAGGAACCGAAGAACATGTATGCAGCTGTTACCGTTTCAATGGCGCCCTACAGTCCTTGGTCAGATGGATACAATACTATGACAAGTACTTCACACCAGGGCGAACTGTCTTATCAGGCGGCTCCGATCTCCTTCAGGTTTTCCTTCGCTCACGAAAGTAGATGCCCACCTATAGGTCAAAACCTTACAAAATTGGATCGAAGCAATGAGAAAGGATACGTACGTGTCCATTCCAGACAGTTCGCATTTCTTAGCATGACTTATCAATTTCTCATAGATTGCATCTTCTCGCTCATGAAATGACCGTGCTTGGCTCCGCCACGGCATCGGGCCAGGTATCAAGTCCAGAAAGGGGAAGTAATTAGTGATACTAGCTTCAAAAGCTATCATCTTGAGCGTCTCATCAAGAATCTGTTTCGGAATGATTATCACGATACTACAGATATGATTGTTTTGCCCTCACGGGGATGATCTCCTCAAGTTCCGGTTCGTGCCCGGTTGGACAATGAAGGCCAAATGCTGCTGTAAGTAGAGTACTAGATGCCACTCTGAAAAGTCCGACAGTCAGTTGAAATACCCTCTGCAAGTACAGATACGCTACCGCTCGATGTGGTGAAACCAATTTTTTCCGCCATCATTGAGAAGGTGTTGAGCATTAACAATAGCTTCGAATTCTTGAAGTGGCTCTGTCTTTCCAGCTCGTACCGTGGCCATGATGCTCATTGTAAGCTTACGACCTATTGAATGTGCCTCGGAGGAAAACTCGGCAAGAGTCCAGATATCGTTTGTAGGATCAATGTAATTGCGCTGAGATCAATGATCATCGTAGCCTCAAAAGGAATGAGGTAATTAATAGCTTACGAAGTAATATGGCCTTGGTCGCGATGAATTTCTGGCTGAGTGTTTTTCCAGCAATGTCTTGGCCACCTTCATGTCTCCAACCAGAATAATGGTCTATTGGAAAGTTTAGTCGAGTATGAGTAATCATGATCTATAGTCAGAAGAATGATATCTTACAGAACCAGCCAGGTTCAATGATATCAGAGTTCCATATCTTTTGAAGAGGCTTTTGAAGTATGTTGCGAGATGCTGTTAGGCATTGCAGTGTCCCATCACGATTCTGCAATTTGGCATGAGTTGCGGACAATAGACACACCTTGTTGGGCAGTTGTAGGAGATTCCCAAATAGCGGAATCCCGGCTGGGCCTGGAGGTAGGATGCGCCCAATCGTGGCGCGCCGAGCATACAAGCCCCAGAGTACAGCGAAAACAATACTAGTAGCCGTGACAGTCACTAGTCCAGCGCTTAACTGCATAATCGGGGAGGTGGTTGTAGCCAGCAGATGTACCATACGCATCCTGCTTTCAATTTAAAGAGGGGGCACTCGCGTAAAAGTTCCGAGCCTGATTAGGGTGCACGTCATCTATGGCCGATTTACAGCTAAAAACGGTTATGTCTAGATAACGAGTTGACAGTGTGAGAATCAATTGTGGCTATAGCAGGAATCTGCATTCAACTAAAGGACTCTGCAATGGGACAAGAGTGATTGTCACTCATATCTCCTGAGGTGGTTAGATCATTATCGGAGATGCCAAGTTTGCAGGACATTAAATCAGGTAGTCACTTACCTTTCTTGAATATCGATTTGGCTTGGAGGCGCTGCGGTGGCTCAGCTGGCACCATCGCAGCCCTTAGGGGGGTCACATGATCTTCCAAGTGCAAGGTTGGGGGTTCGACTCCTGGCTAAGTGCGCCTGTGTGGCTAAAACACCTTAGACACCACGTGGGTTCTTCAACGCCGCCGGAAAGCCACCGCCCTCACGTGCTTGCTAGGGAGGCTTTGTTGTGCAGGCTGAATGGGTTACCAACAAGCATGTGACTTGATGAATCAATGTGACCACTATGCTCGTGTCCAATTGGAAAAAGAGATGGGTTCCCCAGTGCGGAGGATTTGGGAGAGGGAAAACTGTACCTTGCTGACCAAGCAGGCTGTAGCATGGGTAGGTGTGAAAATAGGGAGGTCAAATAAGTGCAGCTGGCTAATGCCGCCCCCACTGATCGCCGAAGTGCCGAGTGATCCATTGGTCGGAATTGGTAATAGTAGGCTTCAGGTCCTCACGCCTCATACGGGCCGCGGGACTTTGCTGACAGGCTGATCCGATCCGTTGCTTCTGAAATGGGGGGTGGGGGGCATTTCACCGAAATCAGCATCTGGGCATAGGGGGGGTAAGAGTTGTGGAACCTCGGCCATCACGGCAAGCATTGATGAAAGTAGACGGGTCCAATAATTGGGACGGCACGTTAACGGCAGATACTTAGGGATTTAGAAGTACGAAGTAGTATGAACTCCGATGAAGCGTTCGAGTAGGATCAAATTGTAGTAAAGTGGCTACGAGGCGTAACCGGCATGCCTGAAAAAGCATCGGGCCGGAGTACCTACCGGAGTGTCCGTAATTAGTACACCCTTACATACTGCGGGAGCTAGAACACAATGCCCAAGCTTAGTCGCGTAAAAATAGCTCTCTAATGAAATAAAAAGAATCCTCCTCCTCCTCGATTTGGCTTGGAATCATGCATAGATAGAGAATTGTAGTCTGATCAATTTTTAGCGTGGATAATAGCGCAGTATCTTGGTCGTCGAAAAAGCAATCGGTCGTAGCAACGTCTACCGTTGGAGCGGAATACATTGCATCTTCAAATGCTACTCGAGAACCAATTTGGCTCCAAACCTTACTACAAGAACTTGATTTTCTACAAATGACTGCTACTATTATTCACTCAGACAGTTCTGCCAGTATTGCTTTGTCCAACAATCCAGTATCGCATTCCAGAGCAAAACATATCGATATTCGCTATCATTTCATTTGCGATCAAGTTGCTAGAAAGAAGACTGAACTGAAATTCATTTCTACCAAAAGCATGATCGCCGACATCCTAACAAAGGCGCTACCATGAGAAACTTTTGAGAAATTTCGAGAGGCTCTTGGTATAACATCACGGTCATTGTGACGAAGCAGAAGACAGAAACGACAAATGATCTAATAATTGAGTCATATCTAGCATATATGACAAGTGTCTCAAATTTCAATTGAGGATGCTCCACGATGACATAGGTATTACTCATCTTTGTCTTACTAGTATAGGGATATAAGTAGTATCGTCATCATGAGGCTCGGGTCATCGTTTGACAAACCAAATCTCAGGTATGTTTTAACGCTATCTAGTTTCTTATCTACTTAAAATATTATCGTCTGACAAACCAAATCTCAGAGATAATCACGATTAAACCACTGCGCAAAATATAATCATGCTCCGTCAACCAAGCATCCAATCTGGGTACAATGTTAAATGCTCTTCTTGAAAAAGTGCCACAAACTCAGAGAATACTTGTATGCATAAATGCAAACTGCGGACATACTGGCCATACTATTGAAAACTGTTACTGAAAAGGTGGAGGAAAGAGGGTCAGTTCCCACTGAACTTTGGATATAAAAGGAAGGGACATCATCTCGGCCAACAACTCAGGTCCTGGCCACAAATATGACTCCCACAATCAATGCCAGCCCCCAGACCTCTACAACATATGCTATAGTTACCCAAACCCCTGACGTGCCTTTTGTGCCAGCCACAATCTATACTCAGGATCCGGAACCGTTAGAATTGTACTTGTCTAGTGTCAGCAATGCCCTTGCTGTCACAGCAAAAGATGGGAAGGTTGTCACTTATGCAGATTCTGGTGCAACTAATCATTACTTTGTCAACTGCTCTGATTTTGATACATACCAGGCATACCCAACTCCATGCAAAGGAGTAGTGGCCAATCAAGGAGGTGTCTTTGGTATACCAGGAGAGGGAACTGTATAGAGAACTGTGACCTTGGGGAAACAGACATTGCAACCCCTATTCAGAAACACCTTGCACACACCAGAGCATGCTGCAAACCTTGTTTTGATAGCAAAGTTTGATAATTTGGGTTTCCCAGTATTGTTTAAGGGTGGCAAAGCCAGTTTCATGGATGCATTAGGGAAAGTTTTTATGTAAGGAGAGAAGATCAACCAAATGTACCTTCTAGACTTTGACCCTATCTCTAACCTACCCCCTGTTATGAGCCAGCACACTCAGACATTATCAAGCAATATCAGTAGACCTCTTTCCAAAGCTTTTGTGGCCAACTCACTGATAAACCTGTGTATGCAGATGATCTGAAGGTTGAAATCCAAGCAGCTAGTGAATGGACTTCATGTCAAGGAAAAGCTGGATTCATCTAGACTTTGTGAAGACTATAGAAAGCACACCACACAACCATTTGATGGCATCTCAGAGAACATCCAGGTAGTGGGTGAGAAGGTCTACATAGATCTCTGACCCTATGATGAGTTCGGTACCTGAAGGATACTGGCTTTGCACGCCGACTGTATCTATGAGGTACATTATCCAGATGGATTTTGGGATGAACTAGCACAGCCACTTCACAAGAATCACAGATGCTATGAGCTCTTGAATCTTATCCTTCTTTCTCATCTGCAAAATCATCTGCAATTGCCTGTACAATAAAATCGTTCAAGTGTCAATCTACAAGGGTCCGTGGCAGAGAGAGCCGCATGCGGAACCCAGGATCTTGTGATTTCTGAGCTGTTTCTTCGGACAAAACAGATGAACCGATTTGCATCGCAATATTGAACAACCTTAGTGTGTTAGAATGCCGAATCAAAGCACCATCAACTACGACATCATTGCTATCACGCATAATTGCATTAATGGCCACTCATTAATAGCCATTCATGCCACATGCCTCATGTTTCATTAACGGCCACTAATTAGTGGCCATCACCCCTTGTTACTATGGACTTATATATACAGGACATATACAAAAACAACCCTCAGTCACTTGTACGAGACTGAGGGTGTGTAAATCGTAATACTCACTCACCCTTCCACATACTGATGAATACCTTAGAATAAACTTACCGTTATTCTTAGGTATAGATACTTCTTAGTCACTTGTATGAGACTGAGGAATAAACTTACTGTTATTCTTAGGTACACAAGAATAAGATTCTAACAGGTTATGGGTTATTGCTGACCGGACGCTACACTTGCATAGTCATTCCGCCAAATCACAAGAATCTTAACCTTGTGTACGGACAACTCGTCTACTCTTCATGTATCGCTACTTTGGCACTCTCAGACCTTGAGGCACCGATCACGCCAACCATTCCATTACATTTTTTTTTCTTCTCGCCTAAATCTGAACTTGTGCCCAGGGCTATTGGATCTACCTCCCCCTTGTCTCCCCTATCATCGCAATGTCCAGTGACGCTACCCACCCCCGCATTTGACCAGCCAAGCTTAATGCCCACTGGCCATCCTCAGAAACCCCTTTCGACCACACAACTGGTAAGTTCACCAAGTGGTCCACAAAACTCGAGATTTTTCTTCAGCAGAGCGGGCTTGACAGATACATATTTGCATCTGAGAAGAATCCGTCAAGACTGATCACCAGTCCCAACCCCAGTTCAGAACCCAACGCATATGCAAACTGGTTATCCAACAACGACCTCATTATTGGCGTTATCTGGGCAGCGATCTCCAAATCTGAGCAGGAGGGACTGGACACTGATGGTACGGCCAAGGAGTGCTATGACGCTCTGAAGGCACGCGCACACCGCGAAGGGCCTGTCAAGCAGGTTGCCCTCATCCAGGAGGCACTCTCGACATATGC
>JAGDQM010000146.1:0-10577 GCA_017580835.1 Termitomyces bulborhizus
TTAGAGAAAGGATTAATTGTTAGAGAAAGGATTAATTGTTAGAGAAAGGATTAATTGTTAGAGAAAGGATTAATTGTCAGAGAAAGGATTAATTGTTAGAGAAAGGATTAATTGTTAGAGAAAGGATTAATTGTCAGAGAAAGGATTAATTGTCAGAGAGAGTATTAATTGTCAGAGAGAGTATTAATTGTCAGAGAAAGGATTAATGGTTAGAGAAAGGATTAATTATTAGAGAAAGGATTAACTGTTAGAGAAAGGATTAACTGTTAGAGAAAGTTATAATTATTAAAGAAAGGATTAAAGGATCAATTGTTGAAGAAAATGAGTTATGTCATGAGAGTTTGAATTGTTGAAGAGGGTATTTTTGGACTGATTGACACTAATTAATCTTGTAAGCCAAAAGAGTATATAGAGACAAAAGAAAGCTCATATATCATCAGACTGACACAACTAGCCAGGATGGGATAGGCAGGCAAAGTCATTGACCCCTTCATATTGCTGCCATGGCAAAAGATAGCAAAGAACAGTGGAAATTGACTCACAATTACCTAGGCTAAAAAAAGGCAACAAAGTAGAAGAAAGACAACATGGGAAAGTACTAAGTTAGGTATGTTGAGGTATAGACTACACCAGATTCCTCCCATGCGGTCCTCAGCAGCTTTCTTAGGGATATTGATGTCATGCAATCAGTTTTGACAATGCTTCAGAACAGATCACAAGACGTCAATATCCCAATGGGAAAGAGCTCAAATATCAAACCTTGCACCAGATTCCTCCCATGCAGTCCTCAGGGGACAGAAGCAATAGCAGACATCAATATGCAGAGTACAGTGAAGTCCTTCTATGCAGTCCATGGTAATGTAGTCCTCCCATGTAGACAACATTGAGGTATACAGACTGAGGTTGTTCTAGGGGATATCAATGTTGTGCAATCAGTTCTGACAATTCTTTAGAACAGATTGTGTGACGTCAATATTGATATCTCCTAATATGAAAGAGCTTGGATATTGGTAAAGGGAGGTACACACCCTGCACCAGATTCCTCTCATGTAGTCATGAGGTAGAGGCAAGAGCAAGACATTAATGTACAGAGTGATAACAAGGCAAGAGCAAGATGTCAATGTCCAGAATGACAATGAGGAAGTCCTTCTGGCAGCCTATGATAATGTACCGGGACACCAGTACACAGCTTACATGTAGTAACTGCATGGGAGCCTCCCATGGAGCCACTCATCGAGGTATACATAAACTTAGATGGTGAGAGGATAAACAAAGTACAATGTTTGAAGACCTGACTTCTTCTGTGGATCCTTGGATTATTGGAAAAGCTTGGATTTAAACTTAGAATAGAAAGACTCAAATTAGGGAAAAAAAAGAAAAAACCTCTGTTCTCTATTGTATCCTTGTCAGTTCTTGCAATAAGGATTACATCTACACAGAATGACAAATTGTTGATAGGAGGGAAATTTGCAGCCTCTCATCTGTGTTGCAGTTGGAATCTGACATACATTGCAGTTCAAAACATAGAAACTGATCCCACTCAGCCTTTCATCAAATATGGAGAACAGGATATAAAAGTGACTGTGTGGGATGACTCCCATGGCTACAATGATTGAAGAGACTTCAAGAAGTTGACGTAGATGAGTGTATTCTATAGGATATCCTCTCTTGTAGAGTAGCACGTGCACACTGTAGAGGATTCCTCCAATGCAGTCAGGTTGAGAGAAAGATTCCCAAGTCCAAAGCCAAGCTTTCCCATGATCTATTGATCCAAAGTCATGAGAGAGAAGTCATGGGACATGGAAGCCTCATCAGAACTATTTCTGGATACCATAATAGGTGGTTGCATGGAAGGATTCCTATGCAGTTATTACATTGTAGGCATCTACTGAAGTCTTGTGACAACACAATCATAGGCTGCATGGGAGGACTCCCTTGCAGTCCACATTGCTGGTCTGAGATACCGGATTTCCTTCTTGTACAGTTGTGCTAGTGGCTTCTTACATCAGAAAACATTGTATGCACACTGTGGTAGACAATATGTCCTACAAAATAATACAACAATCTAATCTACGCTAATTCAGTAGCTATTTCCATACCAGGGTCCAGACCATCATTGCCGAGATGTGCCAAGAGCATACCCTCTGCCTCTAAGGGTCCAAAATTGGCTGGAAATCCCACACTGCAAGGACCATCCCTCAAAATTGAGCAAATGGGTACAGCATTACATATAACCAAGTAGTAGGAGACTGATGAATAGGGGATCCAGCTAGTAGTGTTACACCTGGAATCATCTGCAGCTATGTATGTGGTTGCAAACTTGCCATACAATATATTGTAGGAACTATCATTGAATGCTTCCATGCATATGGTGGAGTCAGATTTATACCACATGATGGGATTGGAAATATCAGCCTTGATAAAACCAATCACATTGAGGTTGTAATGTGTTGATTCACTTGTGAGTGGGGTTGAGCTATTGAAGATCACAAGCAATCTTGCCCAAGTAGTGATATCATGTCGAACGTGGCACAGTTGATTGCAATTGAGGCCAATGACAGCCTGAAAGTAATTTACAATATGTGACTGATAACATTGCACCCACTTGCGCATGAAGTGCTGCTGGATTGATCAGTCTCTTGTAACAACCATTTTGCACAAGCCTTCATGGATGATCTGGTGGGCTTGCTGGCATTCAGTGTCCTGGGATACAGAGAATCAGGATATCAGTGTGGGCAAATGTTTCAATGATCCTATGTAATAAGCAACTGTCAAGCAATCTTCGCACCAATGAATGGTGTCTTTGAGCATGGCTTTGCCACATAACCCACAATATTCTTTTAGAAGCTATGCACACCAGGTTAGGTTAGCATAAGTTTCAAGGGACTGATAGAATATATGCACAAGGTCCCACATATTGTCATCACTACAATGTTTACACCTCTGAATCATTGCTAGGGTTTCTCAAACAAAAGGACCTGTGTTGGCACAATCTAACCAGCAATTGAGGGTGAAATTACTGGGACGTCTGGGAGGTCCAACAACTACTGGATTCATGATAGTGGAGAATACAAGGCAGGCAATAACATGGTACCTGATGTAACCTCACCTTTATATGTATGTACTCTATCATGTGGGTTCAATGATAAAGGAATGCAGGTATGCATCAGTATGTTTCTATTATGTGCCATGTTCAGCAGAAGTACATGCTGCATTGCATGTGCTCCAGAGGATCTGCAGCATGGGTTTGACAATTCATAGTAATTACAAGGGAGTCCTCCTATGCAGCCTAAGGTTGTGTTGTGGGACTTCAGTGGATGCCTACAATGTAATAACAGCATAGGAATCCTTCTATGCAACCACCTATTGTAGTATCCAGAAATGGTTCTGATGAGGCTTCCATGTCTTGTGACTTCTCTCATGACCTCAGATCATCAATCATGGGAAAGCTCAGATTTGGACTTGGAACTTCTGTTGACCCAACCTCCTATTCCTGGACTTGCATTGGAGAAATCCTCTGCAGTATGTGCATATTACTCTGCAAGAGAGGATCTTATGTACGAGTACACTTGTCTCCATTGCCTGATTGAAGTTTCTTCAATCATCATCATGCGTTGCATGTGCTCTAGAGGATCTGCAGCATGGCTTTGTACAAGCATCTTTTGTTGTTATAGTTCTCTATGTTAACAAGACTTAAGGTACATTTTCATTTGAAATCTTTGATATGTATTTGGCACTATTTTCTGGGCTACCCTTGTCCATTCCTATGGTCTCCATGCATCAGCTGTTGCCACTTGACATTTATCTACATGTATCCAACACTACTTTTTGTCCTTCCCACATCTTCTCAGGACCTATGAGTGCATTGGAGGATTCCTGTGTAGTCTTACCACTTTTCTAGTACCTTTATACATCCATAAAGACTTCTCATCTGATTGAGAGGATCTCCTGCACACAGAGATGAATTCTTTTTTTCTTTGCAGTTGAATTCTTTTTTCTTTGTGGTTGGAAGCACTTGAAGCAATTTTAATTCTCTCTACATATTCTTTGTATCTAGAAATAATTCATTTTATGATCTGAACTATTGTTTTATAAATCCATGAGGTCACAGCAGTGAACTCAATAAAAGTCTTGTTCAACAAGATGATTGCAGCTATAGCAAATACAAAAGGTATCCCAGAAATCTTCAACACGGTTTCCAGTTGGCAAGTAGCAGTTCATAGCAACAATGACTTAATATGCAGGAGACATGAGATGATGAGGAGAGGCAGAACTTTTATGAGATGGCTGATGGCTTGACTCATGGCTTGAAGCCTTGTAATGAGATGCTAAAAGATAGCCAAATGGCTGAGAGCTTGAGATCTCAGAAGAGGTAGAGGACAAGGTAGGTGGAGAGTGCACTTCCATCATGACAACGGGCCCAGGACACAAGTAGTGCACATGATGACAAATCACAGGGAAGTTGAAAATATCCTATAAGTTTTGAGTGGTCCGTGTAATGGCTATGATATGTTTTAGAATTTGTTAAATAGAAAATGTTTGAGACATACCAGATACCATATTGTTATTGTCAGTCTCTTCTAGCATGATGTTGTTGCAAGGTTGGCCTAGACAAATTTGTGGGTATTAAATCATTACATGTAAGATGATGCACGTACGTGACAGAGTTGTTTATCAACTATAAACTTGCTCAAGGCATCATACTGCTTGTAAAGGTCACTAATATTTACTGGGAAGATGTAAATGTAGCTCAACATGAATAATAGCTATAATTACTGTAGAATGTGCATTTGACCACAGGATTGTTGCATCAAGCAATCTATTTTAGGACCTGCCTTGCAAGTAGACAAACAGCATGTAAGGATGCATGTTAGGGGTCACTGGGCAAAAAGCAATGCACCTAGCATTGTGAATCCATCAGTGGCAGCAAGACATCATTTGGCAGGTTTCTGGGACTGCTTTGAATACTATGTTAGCATATGAACAAAGTGATAGAAAATCTATGTTAGCAGAATAATAAAGCTTAAATTTTCTCTCATTTACTCAGGTTCACACAATGTAGACAATAATTGTAGATATAGACACAAAAGATATATATACATTTCATTGCATACATGACATTGCATACAACCAAAGCATCTAACCAAAACTAGCTGTCCCGCACTGCATCCTCAACAAATACAACACAAGTATTGGGACCCTTGACCAGAATACAAGGCATGGGAAGTGATCATAGGCCATTTTGCCTGGTCAGGGTGGGCAAACAATGGAACCCCAGCAGGATCTTTGTCAACTACATTCTGTCTTGATGAGCATCCAGTATCCAGCTCTAGGCCTTCATGCACTTCCAGATAGCCATCTGCGCCTTGTGAACCAGCTCTGCACTGTTCTCTTCATTGTTCACAAATTTCAACCAGTCCCTGAAGTACAGACAGTCAGGATAGTTCTGGACAGCCAAGCTTGTCTGGTAACTGCAATTGGGAAAAAGCCATTC
This sequence comes from Termitomyces bulborhizus, assembly GCA_017580835.1. Classification (NCBI taxonomy): domain Eukaryota; kingdom Fungi; phylum Basidiomycota; class Agaricomycetes; order Agaricales; family Lyophyllaceae; genus Termitomyces; species Termitomyces bulborhizus. The sequence continues at coordinate 5,495 of JAGDQM010000146.1, forward strand.
AAAGGCCCTTTTCCACTCATCCAATGTGGCCTGCTTATAGGCAACGTGACAAAATGTATCAGACAGCATTAGACTTGTGAATATGGCCTTGTCTGAGCTGAGACGCTTGAAGTTGTTGATCTTGAGATAAGACACACTTGTACACCTGCAGAGATTTGGTAACTTAGATTTGAGGTTAGCCACAAATGCCCAAAAGAGATTAGACATGAATCCATTGACTGTGAGCTGAGGTGGAGGAGTGCCAGTGTTATCATTGTCCAAGCTATTGTCATAGACCAAAGGCAGTAATCTTTTGCCCTTGGCTCCAATACTGAACATATTGGGAAGAGGTTTGTCATCCCATTGGACAATCAATGTGAGATAATCAATGTTTGTTTAGCATAGAACAAATTCAAGTAATGACTTGCTTATCAACAATACCAGTTTGGAGATATTTAGACTCTATCTCCTCAATCATCATATGGAACCAGTAGCAAAATGCTGCACTGAGCATTGTAGGGCCGCCAATTCTAAAGCGTGGAGCATCAATGAACTTTATATGCCAGAAGAATACATATCCATGGGGGTTATGGGGTATGAGTTGCCTTGCATCTTCATTGTCATTGTTGTTGTCCTCCTCCTCCTCCTCATTGGTCAACTCCTCCTCATCTTTGTCTCCTATATTTCTGTCATTGTGACTGATGACCCTCCTCTGCGGCAGGGAACATCTGTAAGCCAAGTCTTCAGGATAAACCTACTCCTGCTCAATACTTAGCAGAGCTGCATCCATAAGCTTTCTCATAGCTGGGCTATCCTCTGGTCAAGTGTGTAAACTATTTATCAACCAGATACACATGGCCAACAATGTCAATGTCTGCTTGTAAACGCAAAGTTTTGATGGTTCAGCCACTTGCCATGAGATGACTGATCTGGCCGCCTGCAATCTTAGTATTCTGAATGACCTATAACCAGCAAAAGTCAGGCAGGCAGGACTAGAAAATAAAGATTAAGACATGAACCACAATTCCTTCTGAGTAAAGATGCAAAGGCTTTGTTTAAGTACATTGGCATCAAAATCAAGCATTGCTTCCATTGCCAAGCTCAAGGGAACTCTTACTTCAAGACAGGCATTGAAACCATTGAACATTATGGCTTGCTCATATATTGTATGGAGGCTAGAGATGGTCCTCGTGGGTTTGTAAGGGCAACCTCAGAGAGCAGTACAACTCACACAACTGGCAGAGAGATATCTAAAGATGTATCAGCAAGTGGCTACAGTGTACAGGGCTAGCTACTCACCTGGCAGAGGGATATTAAGGAGTCCATATGCTAGGAGGTGGATGCTTCTAGGGCCCCAGAAGTATGGGAATCAACTGTACAGTACACAGAAGCCACTGAAAAAGGTATGGGAATGAAAAGATGAAAATCTAGACATTGCCAGGGAATAGATTCATGTGACCAGTGGAAAAGTAAGAATGCTCATGTGAGCTGCAAATCACATTTGACGAAGAGCCTGAAAGAACATTTTTTGTTTTTACTACATCAAGTGCCAGTTGCCAGATGATTCCACCACATGCCATTGCTGTACACCCATGGGAACTGCTAAGTAATTGGTTCCTTTGCTGTTGATAATTGATGTAGTCTGACAAAGAAAAATTATAGCCATGTGGGAAAAAACCCAAGTTAATGATCTGATCAGTTTGAGGCTGGAGAAGGCATTTTGTTGGTTTTGCTGTACAGAATGCAATCCTGCAGTCAAGGAGATGTCAAACCATGCCTCCCAACAATGCAGTCTTTTGATAGAAAAGTTCAATGACTGCATGAGGTTCAAAAACAACCAGAAGGTACCATTGCTGGGCCAATGGTTTTGATGTAATGCTAATGACATGGAAACCCTTGCTGATGTAATAATAGACAAAGTATGGGTCATGTGAAATGTTTGCGAGCAATGTCAGCTCAAGGTCCCAGAGTGGAGCCAATAATCATGGCTAGGGCTTCTTTGTAGGGACAAAATTGTAAAGATCTGCAAGCTTGATGTCATTGTCCAATGTTAGCAAGCCCACTCCTAGCCTCCACAATACTATCATAACATTCCCCTGCAGCAATTTTTTGTTTTGTCTATTTTTCCATCTTTGCAGTTGTCCTTTGGCACTTCTTCCTTACATTGCAGTTGTCCAGTATATGTATTTGGGATATTGAGATCATACATAGTGAAAAGATGGGCTCATATATCTATTGAGGGGTGGCACTGCCCAGAAACTGCAGTGAGAGTGGGTTTGGAGGTGGCAAGTGTTTGTTATAGGTGATCTGCCATTTGATTGTTGAATGGAAGCTGGCATTTCTGACTTCCTGTAGCCTTCTTCTTCTTTTTCCACTTCCTTGACATGTCTTTGTATTCACTTTCATTGCTTGAGTCCTCACCTGTGCTCACATTCTTTGTATAGTAATTTTTCATGTAATCATCAATGTCCATAGTCGGTTCTTGTGGCGCCATTTCCCTAACTGGCCAAAGTTCCTTCAACATTTTAGGCTCTGCAATGTGAGTTTCCTGCTGGACACAAAGATTGATGTAAAGTGCAATGTTGGAGGCTTGGTGTAAGAGGATGCTTGTGATGTGGGATACTCCCAACAAGGCAAGGTCATGCAATGAGACTAGGTGAGTGAGAGTGGCGGTGAGCGAGCAATAAGGCCAGCAAGCATAGACAGCAAGGCAGGCAAAGCAAGAGGATAACACGTAAAGAGGGACAACACTATAGAGCTTACAGTTGGCTTACTGTATAGACCAGGGAAGCGCTGTTATTGTTAGGTCAAAGAGCATTCTACTCTGTTGACCTGCTTATATACATACATAGGTGGCTTACTAATGCTAGTGTAGTAAGCAGCCCAAGTGACTAAGTAATGACATATCAACAATATGTAATGGATGAGTAAGAGTCTAATTACTATGAGGTGATGACTAATATCTGCGGGAAGGTGCAGGGCTGGGTGGCCAGTTGGTCTGTGATGCTAGATAAGATGCAATGCATACAACTAAGACTATATAGAGTTGGCCATCTGATAAGATATTGGATGTCCCCTTACACTTGAGGCAAAAGATGGCTGGTATCAGATGCTATTCTTGCACCACAGAGATGTAAAATTGCTTGTCTGGGGTGTAGGAGCCCTAGATCAGCTTCTAATCTTCTTGCAGAATGACATTTTATTTGTGACACCCTAGAGAGAGCCTCAACTATTTGTACATCCAATCACTGATGTTAGGTACTAATAACTTGCTGTCTAATTTATCTTTGAGCGCTATCACCTCTTCTTCCATCCTTTCCCTCTGCTTCTCCTCAGTTTCATTTGCTGTCCTTTCCAATCTCTTTGCTTCATGTTCCTTCAACCATACCAGTGGCTCAGCTTCAAGCACATGCCTTGGACATGGTGGTAGTGAGGCTGGCAAAGGAGGAGAACAGTTTCTGGTGTCATTGTTAGATGTCCAGTTTACTATGTGACTTGAAAGACTGTCCTGTATGACTATTGTTGCTGACAATGATAAAGGACAAGCATCTGAAGTTGGCATATTGTACTGGAAGGCTATACTTGGTGGTGGATTGTTGTCTGGCAGAAGATGGTTGCAATATGTGTCAATGGCTCTGCGAGCCTCTGCATGACAAGATCAAAATTGCCACATGGGATTGTTGTCTTTCATTGGCCCTGGACAGAACCCCCAGCAGATGTAAAGCAGTACTCTAGCTAAGACAAATGCTGGAAACACTTCTTTATAGATGATGTTATTATAGTGTGTATAAAGTCCAGGGCACATTTGAGGGGCAAAAATACATATAAACAACTACTTGATTGAATTCAGCCATGCTATATCCATTCCCAGCTATTTCTCAGCAAAAACAGGCCATGATGTGGGGCTGTCCTCTAAGACTGGGTATTTCATCATGTTCAGTGCAATGGAAAAGGAAGTAAACACAAAGAGACTAACAAAGATGGTGCGAGATGTGAAAGCAGCCCTGATAGCATCTTCTGGCCTTGCATGAAATTCATGGTAGCCACATTTGTAGGGAAGCATAGGAACCCTTATCCCAGACTAATCAAAAGTGAATGTAATGTTCTACCACAGGATAGCGCTTAAAAGGTTGACCAATTTTGATTCCAACCTCTCCCAAGCATTGATCAAGCTCCCCTCCAGATAATATACATCATATGTACTGCATGGGGCCATCACTGTTGAAGCATTCAAAAGGTCCTGACCATGTGTAATGAATTGGCCAGAAACCCATAAAGGGACCAGGTTTTTGGAGCTAGCAGGTTTTGTGTGGGCAGCATGAGTAATTGTAGATGTTTCCAATGTCAATATGAATCTTATTGTTGAGCAGAGGGATCGCGGTACGCGTGGGGGAGCGGACGTGCCTGGTCACGTGAGTGCGACGAGCGCTTGTGTGGGAGAAAAAGAGAGAACTATACAGTTCAAGGAAAATAATGATTGGACTCGGATACCACACAACCTCAGTCGTTTACCATATCGACTGAGGTGCGTATACTCAGTCACAGGTTCATACAACGTATTGATACTGTAAATAGTATTTATCTGTCAACAGGTATATATCAGCAACACAGTCGTTTACCATATCGACTGAGTATTTATCTGTCAACAGGTTATGGGCCCTGAGCAACTCAGTTAAATAGATGACTCATCGAAACTAAGTTGAAACCGAATCTTAAGATCAAAATTGATGTCAAACCCAGCCCTCTTTCTGCTACCCGCAGAAGAAAAATTTGACGGATCAAATTGGATAGCCTTTAAAACCACATTGACTGAGGCAGCCCGAGGACGAGGCCTCCTAGAGTACCTGAAAGGCACAATCAGGAACCCAATCGCAAAAGTTGAAGGAAGCACTGCACGTACAGTGCCACCAACGACGGAAACAACATGGTGGGGCGCTACAAACCTGATGGCCGATGAGTGGCAACAGCGTGACGCGTACGCGCAAAGTATGATTGTACTAAACGTCATAAACCCAGTCGGGGTGGGTGTGAAACTTGACGGAGATGCTGCCAATGCATGGAAATCACTCACTGATCTCCATGATGCTAAAACAGACCTGGGACT
>JAGDQM010000147.1:0-10524 GCA_017580835.1 Termitomyces bulborhizus
AAAGGGGGCCACTCTACGACCCTGCGCCTTTGTTCTCTCGCTGGCCCGTGCATTCCTGCGGTCTATGCTTGCGGTGTCGCTACTGTAGGTCGCAACATATCCACCAACCAACTGTATGCTGCTTAGTATTGTCTTGCTCCTTGTTGCTTGCCTATCTTATTGCTTGCTCATTGCTTGTGTGGTAGCTTATAGAGTAGGAATACTCCACAGGTCTGACATTGCCTTACAATCACTAGCATCTATGTCAGTAACATTATGCAGATTAGGGAGGTGCTATCAGAGACTTCATGCATGTATATCTAGACAATATATTTGTCTACTCCAATACCATTGAGGAGCACAAGGAACACCTCAGGGTAGTGCTTACATCACTTTAGACAAATTTGCTCTATATTGAATGAAAGAAGCGCAAGTTCGATGCTACATTGCATAGACTACCTTGGACATGTAATCAACAGTAATGGTATTCACCCAGACGATCCCTATTGTCTCGTCTCGTCCTCAGAAGATGTAAAAGCTCGTGAGGACTCTCGTTACCTCGCTAAAACCATAATCACCATGACTTCGTAAGGCTGTCAAATCGGGCCCCATCAACCGAAATGCATCAGACGGACGTTATTTGGAGGTCCCACGGACGTTATTTTGAAGGTCCCACCGAACCTAGTGGACTATTCGGCCACCTCACTATCTTTCGACATTCATCCATGCGTATAAGGACCATAACAAGACAAGAAAGAAACATATGGATAGTCAGCTCAAGATAAGAAGTCAGGTATTACGGAATAATCAGTAGTTGGCCTGACGATGAATTAAACGATCCGCGAGAACAAGGACGAAAGCACCGCGGCGATAAGCAGTACGTACGGATGTTGTATTGGTTCAGAGTGGGGATATGTATGTGTGTATGAACGGCGTATCATGAAAAAATAATGTATGACGTCACAGAGGAGACGCAGACGAAAATCCACGCACAAAATCATATCACAAGAGGAGATGGAGGTGAAGCCAGCGGGATTACTGGGTCTTGCACTCCTCGGCGTTGGCATTAGCGTTCGCAGCGCCTTTTGGTGGCCCGCGGCGGCGAGCAGGAACGTCGGCATCCTCGTCGGACTCCTAGTAAGAATGTTGTTAAGTGTAAAATCGGATACCTAGAGTCAGCTTACATCTTCAAAAGCCCCGCTGCTCTCGTCATCGTCATCGTCGTCGAATTCATCATCGTCATCGTCCATCATGTCATATTCAAGGGCTTTCCCAGTAAAGTAGTCGATGGCACGAGGAATGATCTGAGGGCCAAAGTCAGACAAAAGTCAGATTTGTCTTTGTCATATGTTCGTACCTTTTCTTTGAGATCTTCGCCGATCTGGTAATCCACTTCGAGCTTTTCCTCAATTTCCTCAAGCTCGTCCTCGTCAATGTCACCGTTTTCAAGAGCGTCCTCGGCAGGGGGCTCGGGCGGAGTGAAGAAGTTGAAGAATGACTCCGTAGGGTGTGCTTTCCGCACAAGGCGCGTTCGGTTTGTATCTAGGCGTGGCAATCATTAAATAGGTCTCGCCGAAAACAACAAGACTTACTCTTGTTGCGCTGCTTTTTGATCTCGAACTCTTTCGTTAGGTCCTTTTCTTCCTTCCACTTGATATCCGTGCCGATGGCGCGATCGTACACAAAATCGCCAGAGTAGCCAACCTCCTCTTGATAGAAATATGTCTTCTCGAGGATGTTATTCTCGAAAAAGTCATTCGGGCTGAAGGCAAAGAGAAGCTTGAAACCAGGTTTGCCACCATCATTTTTGTCATCAAGGTACTCGATGCGAATGTCGGTAAGGTGCTTGAGCGCTTCGGCATCACGGTCGGTGATGAGCTCCGTGATACCGGGATGATTTCGAAGAGCAGTGAGCCAGAACTGAGGAATACCGCTTGCGGTGGGATCGGTATCCTTAGGAACTGGGACGTACTCGTCGTCGTCCTTGATGGAATACTGCTCGCCAGCATCAATTTCTTCTCGCGTCGGTGCACTCTCGCCAGCGATAATGGCTTGGCGACGCTGGTATAGAGGCAATTGAAGACCCAGGTACTGCAAAGACGTCGTCAGAGAGAATCTATCCGCCATCGTAGCAGCGTACCTTCTTCTCTAGTTCGAGACATTCACGTTTGTACTGGTTCTGTAGCTCATTCTGCTTGACCTGCACGCCCTTGAGCGCCTCGACGTTCAGCCGGACTTCGATTGGTAGGCTCTCGATGTAACCAGAGCTCTTTCCAATGAGACCTGCGAGCTTTCCCTGTACCATCCCCAACATCTGCTGCTCGAAAGCGCCAAGTTCAGGCTTCACCTCCTCAGCATCGTCCTGCTCGTTATCTTCGGTGATGTCGGGCACTGTCGGCCGGGAAAGCCCTAACGAAATTGGAGCCTGGTTCAGAGGCGTATTCTGAGGCGTCGGCGCCGTGACATTCGATGAAATGGGTACGTTGGACGACATGCTGAACGGCGAACAGATCAATAGATAAAAAATCGCAAATTAGCTCACCCAGGAAGCGGAGTTTCGGCACTTTCCGGAACCGACAGAAACCGTCTCACTTTTTCTCAATATTTCGCTGGCTCTTGTCTGGCTCGGACGCAGCTCCTGTATTGAGTAATTATCTGTCTAGTAACTTTGTAAGCATATTTTTTTGGTAGACGTGTGCTGCTGTTGCTTAGGCATACGGTGCGATCAAATTTTCTCTCAACAGCCGGTGTTAGTCTGCTTGCTCCAATTTGGCCAGCAGTGAGGCGCCCCTGGCGACTCGGAAATGCATGCCTCAGCTCAATCGGTGGTATTATTAATCTCTCCACACTTGATGGAGACAATAAATCATGATTTTCTATGGTTTTTCAAATACCCTTTGACCACGACTCCCCTATCCGCATGGTTGATTTGGGCGTACCTGAGGTAGGCACAATACGCATGACACGGGGCACGTACACGTACACGTAATCTCTCACCCCAAATTCTTCTCAAGGCCACGTGTTGCAATTGGAAAGGCCGACTGCAAATTTCGGCGAGTCATCTGGATGCCGACCCCAAATTTATCAACTGACTGCACTGACTGCGAGCGTCCGATCATTGAGCGTCTTTGCTAGCTGATTAACATGCGATGGTCCAACACTGTATGCCCTTGTTAAACAGTAGAAGTTCTGCAAATCTGTCACCATTGTAGGACTCATTATTATAGCAAACACTTCCTCCCTTCACGCTGACATTCAAGACTATATTGCCATCTCCCAACAGCTCCTTAAATATATCAATGTAAAAGTTAAACAATTTTTTATACTGAAAAGACCCTTTCCACCAAGCTCATAGAGCTTGTAGTATACAATCCTCACTTACAGTACACTTGTTCCTATTGATTGTATGTTAGTTTACTCTTGGCATTATCATTATCCTTAAACTTCATAGTTGAATAATATCTTTCACTTTACTTGTTTTACACTACAATCCACTGTTCTGTCTTATGTAGGTGGTAAGGATAAATAAGTAACAAAATGACATAATTTCAAAGTACTCAGTGCTGATACTTGTGCATATGCCAAAGGCCCAGGCCTATAACATGTGCCACACCAAGAAGGATTGGGTGGACAAGATTCCACTCACCAAATTTTCTATTATTGCTAGTATGTCAAAATCACTGGATATGTGCTATCTCAACTAGATGGAGGGTACATGCCCTCTATTATTCATAAAATCTAGTCTGATAAAGTCATTTATAAGGGGATGAGAGACTTTATCAAGATTGCTTAGTAAACCTCATTCATGATACAGTCATTGGATATTTTAGACAGATGCTTCTGAGGCTGCAGAGGCATGGGAATCAACTGTATAGTACACACAAGCCACTGAAAAATATGTGGGAAAGATGAAAGACCAAAAGGGGCAAAAACTCAGATATTGCTAGAGGAGGGATTGGTAAGAATAATCAGGTGACTCTAGAAATGTCAGGTGGTCATAATTAGTAAGTGGGGATCAGGTGACTATGGGAAGGATGTCAGATAATCAGAAATGTGGACACAATATGTACAGATAATGTGAGAGAAAAGAAAGGAAAGAGCAAAAGATTGTCTACAATTACTAGCAGCAGTGGGGGGTCAGCCCATTGACCTGGAATCAGATTGATGACAGCAGGGTAGAGCTTGACTATATGGAAGACCAGATGGATACTTTGCATTGCTCAGAGTAGTTGCAGGCAGTATGCTAAGGGCCCCACTATATGCTCAGCCATGTATAGGCCAAGGAACTTGTGGGAGAGCTTCTTGGATAGACATTGGCCTTGGATAGTACTGCCTTGGCCTCATCCTACACTTCCTTAATGCTGGTTGTAGTACTGGGCTATGTCATCCTTGGCCTTAGATAGTGCTGCCTTGGCCTCTCCTACACTTCCTTTATGCAGTTCATAGATTTGTTCTCTGACCTGTTTTGGGAGGGGCATTGGCATGGTTCAAAGCCTATATGAGGGTTGTGTCCAGTGTCCAGCATGAAGAGAGTGACCTGCATTACAGAATGCACATAGTTGTTGTACTGGAACTCTGCATCTAGAAGTAGCTTGTCCCAGTTGTCCTACTATTCACTCCAGGAAATCTGAAGGTACCATTCAACTTCTGATTGACATGCCCTGTTTAGCCATATAACTGAGGATAATATGCAGTGGAGGCTTGGAGTTTGATACTCAATAGCTAGTACAGTTCTCTAGTAAATTCTATGACAAACGGGGGACCCTGATCTGACACAAAGGCATCTGAGAGACCATGGAACTTCCAGATATTTTTATGGTACAGATTAGCACCACCTAGGGCAGAGTATGTAGTAGCAGTAAGGATAAAGTGCATTCTCTTCTCTCCACTCTCTACAGCAACCATGATGGTATTGTAGCCATGTGCATCCACCAAGACATTAGGGATAGGGAGAGCTGCCTTTGCCACCATGTCCTCCTGGAGTCTATCCTAGTTACCCTTCTATATGTCTGCCAGTCCTCACTATGAATCACTGGACCTTCAAGTGTCCAAATTGCCAAGAGCAGTCATAGAATGGTAGAAATGGACATAGTGAAGGTAGCTGGAGTGGCAGAATGGCCAATACCCCAGAATAAGAAGGAGATTCAATCCTTCTTAGGGTTTACCAACTTCTATCAGCAGTTCAACCAGGACTTCTTGCATCTTTGACCTGACTTCCAAGGACCAGCCCTGGAAGTGGATGGACACCTAACAGACTGCCTTCAAAACCTTGAAGCAGGCTGTGACTTTGCAACCAGTCCTTATCTCACCAGACAATAACCTGCCTTTTTGTGTGTAGGTAGACAGCTCAGATTTGGCCACTAGAGCAATCCTATTAAAGTAGTCAAAGGAAGATGAGAAGTGGCACCCAGTAGCCTTCTATTCTAAGAGTCCCAACACAGTGGAACACAACTATAAGATCTAGGATAAGGAGATGCTAGCAATCATCCATGCCTCTAAAGAGTGGCATCACTTCTTGGAAGGAGCCCAACATCAGTTCAAAGTCTGGACCAACTACAAGAACCTTGAATTACTTGAATTACTTCTACACTGCAAAGAAACTCAACCACCAACAGGTCTGCTGGTCTCTCTACTTGGCCAACTTTGACTTCTCACTTCACCATAGGCCAGGTTGCAGTATGGGCAAGCCAGACACTCTGTGCTCTGTCCACAGCCAAGAGTGGCAGGCAGATCAGAGGATTCTTGCATTTTAGGGGCATATCTATGTGCCAAACAATCCAGAGTTGCATTATCAGATTGTAGAGCAGCACCATGACTGCAAGGTTGCAGGACACCCCCAATGTTGAAAGACCCTGGAACTGGTATTACAGAACTACTGGTGGCCTCAGATGTATTGGGACCTACACCAGCACCTGTGACATGTGCCTTTGGACCAAGTCCTCCTGCCAAGTGCCTACTAGTAAGCTGAACCCCCTTCCTATCCCCAATGACATGTAGAGTGTGGTCTTGGTGAACTTTATCTCTGAACTGCCTGATACACATGGCTATGATGTCATTCATGATGGTGGTAGATATCATGACACTTCATCCCCACCACCACCACCTGCTCTGCTCTGGGCATGGATAACTTGTATCAGAAGAACATCTGGAAGCTCTGCAGTCTTTTAGATGCCTGTGTGTTCAATCAATGTCCTCAGTTTGTTGTGGAATTCACCAGGGAGTTGTACTAGGATCAAACTCCAAGTCTCCACTGCTTATCATCCTCAGTTGGACAGACAGACAAAACATGTCAGAAGTTAAAACAGTACCTCCAGATCTTCTGTAGCAAACATCACAATGACTGGGATGAACTCCTCCCAGACATAGAGTTTCAGTATAACAACTATGTGCACTCTGCAATGCAAGCCACCCCCTTCCTGCTGAACAATAAGGGCAACCTCCAGATGGGTTTTGAACCATGTCAGCACCCCTCCCAGAATGAGTTGGTGAATGAGTTTGTGGATTGCATGAAGGAGGTGCAGGAGGAGGCTAAGGCAGTGCTAGCCAAGGCCAAGGATGACATGGCCTGGTACTATAACCAATACTAGACTCCAGCACTAGAGTACCATCCTGAGAAAAGGTCTTTCATAATGCTGAGGACATTCAGACTCTGCACCCATCCAAGAAACTCTTGCACAAGTTCCTTGGCCTATATAAGGTAGAGCATGCAGTAGGGCCTTTGCCATACTACCTGTGACTACCCTAAGCAATGTGAAGTATCCATCCAGTCTTTCATGTGGTCAAGCTCTACTCTGCTATCACTGACCCAATCCTGGGGCACTGAGCAGATCCTCCACTGCCACCAGTAATTAATTGTACACAATGAGGAGCACTATGAGGTAGAGGCAATCCTAGACAGCCACATCTTCTGCTGCAAACTTCAGTACTGGGTAGAGTAGAAGGGCTATAGCTACAAGGACACATCATGGGAACCAGCCAAGGGGGTCAGAGCTCTGCTCCAGATAAAGGAGTTCTATAAACAACACTAAGATGCTCCTAAGTACATTTGAGGCCTGTATGCCCTCTCTCTGGCACTCTTCCAAACAGTCAGGCCATGCCACCATCTAGTGCATTGAGATGCTGCAGTCTAGAGGGGGGGTGATGTAAGGGGACAGCTCCAGGGACCATCTTTCCTTCTTCCCTTCCTTCTTCCCTTTCCTTTTTCTCATTACTTTCCCTCCTTTACCTTCCATATATTATCTGATATATATTGTGTCTGCATTTCTAATTACCTGACACTGTTCCCAAGGTCATTTGGTCCTTTCCAGACCACCTGACATTGCCTAATTGCCATTACCAATCCACATTCTGCCAATGTCCAAGTTTTTATCTTTTAACACTCCTGTTCGGTGGCTTCTGTGTACTGTATAGTTGATTTCCATGCTTCTGGGGCCCTAGAAGCATCCACAGCCTGGCATAGGGATTCCTTAAACTGATTCTCTTTGGATATCCCTCTGTCAGGTGAGTAGCTAGGCCTGTACACTATACAGTGGCTCAAAAAACTGTCCAAATGTTTCATACTTTTTGAAAGATGACATTGGCATGAAGGATGTGAAGCACCTAAAATCCTGATTGAATCATGTAAAATACTATGGCATTGTAGCTATAAAATGGAGATAGAGCAATAGCCATTTTAGAATATTCACTCATTGGGAGAGTTTTTTGAGCATCTCTAATTTGAGTATCTAGTACTTTGTATGTCCTCCATTTGCCTTGATGCTTGAATCCTTCTAGGCATGCTTTCTATTAGTCTTTGGCATACCTCTGGTGGTATTTCATCCCACTCCTTTGCAACCATCTCCCATAATTCATGCTGTCGAGAGGGATTGTAGCACCAAGGGAGCCACATATAAGTCATGTGGGGCAATGGGAAAACCATAGAGGCACTGGATATAGGAGGGAGAGAGGGATTTGGGACTACCTCAGTTGTTTATACACCAACTGAGGTATGTCCAGCTATTCTTACTATACGGCACACCAAATAAAATATACTAGTACAAGGTTCTGATCATGTGATGATGATGTCCAGAGTCGCCTAGCTGCCATGCAGGAACAAAACTCCTAGAGAGGCAAATCAGCAGCTAATGAGTAGGGTCAACTTAGGATGTAATGTGTGTGAGCGGTCCCATTCAAGTTCCCAAAAACTTGGATGAAAGATGGGGAGTGGTGCTGAGGTGAAAGGTGGTAACAACGCTAGCCAAAGTCGCTAGGGTCATTGCTAGACACTAGAAAAACACAAGAAAATGCTGAAAACATGAAAGGTCACTATGACGAGGCAACCACAATAAGCTTAGTCATTGCAGATAATGATGACAAAAAGGACTAGAAAGACAAGACTTAGCAGATTAGACTAAGCTTGAGCTCTGAAACGTAGTGCAAGAGACAAAACTAGGGGAAAAACTGGCTGGGATTTGATTTTGAATCTAGTGTAGTACATGCAGTCTTTATACTAAGTAAGTTGCCACGATATCAAAATATTTGGTCCATAAGATGTGTCAGGAAAATGGGCTGCCATGAATAGAAGGTGTGTAAAAAATATGAATAGAAGGGAAACGGAAGGGAAGTGAAACAGAAGTTGTGGAAGCATCAATGTGAAACAAAATAGAAGCAAAATGATAAAAGAAACTGGAATGTGCACAGGAGAACTGTCTGAAACTTGAATGGAAATGTTGCTAGAATGTGGGAATATTGCCGTTGGAAAGGACATGAGACAGAAGCCACAGAAGTGTCAGTGCGAGAGGCAAATCGGAGTGAAATGATTAAAAGAATGACACATGGATAGAAGAACTGCCAGGGACTCGGATCAAATTGTTGCTAGGCCATGGGAATATTGCCATTGTGATTGCTAGCTTCAAGTGAGTAGAATAACATATAATTGATGGTGGGCAATGCTGTGTGCTATTTTGAGTGTGTTGTCAAAATCATCAAGTTCAGTGAACAGAGTGAATTGGGGCTTATCATCCTCCCCTCAACTGAAAAATTGACTGTCCTCAGTCAACAATGTCAAATCATTGCTAGGTGTTGTTTAGGAAAATCTTGTGCTCTTGAATCTTGTGATTTTTTGTGTGGTCTATGCATCGACATGTGACATGGTCTGTGCGCAATGCCAAAAAGTATAAAAGGACCTAGCATTTGCCTTGATTTCATTGTTTCCCACTTTCTCACCTCTGTCAATCTAGCTTTCTGTGATGTCTTCTTCCAGTGCCACTGCTACTGTTTCCCGGGCATGTGCTATTGCCCTTCATTTTATCCCTTGTGTGGACACTGTATTGGGTGCTGCTTGGGCTGAGGTAGCAAGTTGGAAGATGGCAAGAATAGCAGTGATGAGAGTGGTGGCAACAAGGCTAGCAAGGATGATGAAGGGGCAGAGGAAGAACCATTGACTGGGGCAGTAGTGGTTGCTAGTCCAACAGCAATGGTTGTTGAAGAAGAGCCCAGGCAAGCGACACCTATTCCTATTCCTGCTAGGGCTAGTGTGAGTGGGGAGGATACCATTCCCCCACCTAGCAATTACTATACTGGGCTCCCTGCCCAGTCTCCAGTGAGTCTTCAACATAATGACTTATCTTATTCTGACTTTGTTGCAAGGATTATTGGTTGCCCCTACTGACTCATTTCTTGGCTGAGGAGGACATTAAATGGCTTGGCAACAACCTTCCCTTTCTTCATCTGTTGGACCCCATACCAGCGTTAGAAGAATGTCAACAACGTGCAAGGCGCGTACTGCCGACTTTTGAACAAGAGTTGGTGTTAGCAACCACAACTTTGTTGGCAGCCAGGACAAGCTATGCTAGAGCTCAAAGGACAGTACAAGCTCTCCGAGATTACCAGCAGGATGCCCAGAACTTGGTCAATTGGCAGAGGGATAGTGGCGTTAGGGAGGATGACTGGAATCTCCGGATCAATGAGGACGTACCTAACGACAACAATAGCCTACTTCAACCAATGCCCATTTCTTGAATGAAAACTAGCCCCCTTAAGGGGCTTTTTACATAGCAATTTTTGTGTGTAGCAAGACAGATTGACCCTCTTAAGGGGTTGCCAAAATATATATGGCAGACTAGCCCCCTTAAGGGGCCTCTTTCAGCAAGCATGATGTAAGGGGACTCCTCATTGCTCTCCCCCTCCCCCTCAATTTCTCACTTTCCCTCTCATTTTCTGGTCCTTCCTCTTCTCTTCCTGCCCAGCCATTGCTCCTACAGATACCGCGTACCTGGTTCTACCCTCTGATTCCACTTTCCTGGCCATCGCCCAACATGTGTTGCTCACTGTCTGACACAGTGACAAAGGCCCTTAGCTGAGTTTCAAATAAGGGACTAAACAATGACCAGAGCTCACTGTTTACTCCCTCATTTCGAACTCAGCCCACTACCAGAGCTCGCTGTCCATCACAGTGATCAGCCAGGCATGTGACCATGTCATGTGACACCAATCAGGTGACTGGATCATCTGACCTACATCACATGTCAAGGTCATGTGAGGTCATGTGACTTACATTTTTCTGTG
>JAGDQM010000148.1:0-10491 GCA_017580835.1 Termitomyces bulborhizus
ATTACAAAGACCTATTGGTATCTCCGTACTTGTGGCCGTGGTCCAATAACCTGGAAAATACATGAAAACTTGATTTGGGAAAGGCCGGTCAGCTTACCAATCAGGTTCTATCTCCGTAAGAATTCGAATTCTGAACTTCTTGTTAACCAAAGAAATTCGGATGAAACAAGATATACGGACTGAGTCTTTTTCGTTTCCTCCATCTCATGAAAAATGACCCATCCCGATCGCGGTTTCCGTGTGAATAAAACAGATGTTGGGTGAACATGCAATACCTGGCTTTGCATCAATGAGGGATACAGGGAATATGTAGACGATTGTCAACCTTGTTACCTCTGACGGATCTATATGTTCCATCGGCGACCCACCTGGCCCCGTTACGCCAATAACCGCCGACGAGACAACGTCGTAGCCGCCGCGCATCTCCCTCGCAGCTTTCAAGTGGAAGCTTAAACCGTTGCATATATTTCTTCAGCTGCGCTCGGATCGAGACAGCTCTTGACATCGCTCTGAAAGACATTGCATGCGACTTGCACCATGCAGATGAACGGCCATATTTCGTGAAAGCATTGTAAGCTACGAATTTATTGTGGTGAACGGATGATCATGTGATAGATCCATTCGTACCATTCAGTAGAGTAAGATGATCCTAGAGATGTGAGCGCCTATGAAGATCGAATAAATGTAATATTACGGAGGTTACTTACTCCCTCTTCAGCAGTGAATTTCCTACGCTCCAACTCGGCTAGAGCTCCCGGTGCACCCTCAGGAATGATAAAAATGTCCTAAAATACACTATCAGGAAGATGGTGGAGTAGTATCTTTGAATCTGACCTGAACAGAAGTCATGGCGGCGATAGTAAGTATTTCTTCGCCGCACCTGTGTTCTGCAGAATTGAAGAGCTTTTGAGAGGCATTACATACTTTTCAAGAGATGAAAGCGAAGGTTGACTGACCATCCTCGCTATGCCAACTTCAACTGGACATTCTGCAACTTGTTGTCCCATAGGGGTCAAACGCCCATCTTCTCCAACCATTCCTGCTGCTACCAGACCCTCCAAGGCGCGAAGGACGATTTCCGCAGGAGGAGCTGAAACCCATTCGAACTTCATCAAATCGTCGATACCCATAGACTTCAGCTGTAGAATGGGAGTCGTCATGTCGACACGTGTAACTTCTGCTGGCGTCGAGTACGGCAAGGACTCGAAGACCGAGGGGGGATACAGCCTGTAGCAAACACCCGGAGAAGTCCGTCCTGCACGTCCGGCCCTTTGTGTGGCAGATGCTATAGAAGTCGGGACAGTAGAAAGAGATGCAAGCGCGGTCGTGGGATTGTAAGTCCGAATCTGTCTAGACGTGAATGACCTGATGGATATCCTTACACCGGGCTATACCTTGACAAATCCACAATCTATAACATACTTGATGCCATCGATTGTGACGCTAGCCTTTAGCACGAGATTTCAACAAAAAAACAGATCAAATTTCGGCGTAGAAACCTGCCTCTGCAATATTGGTTGAAATAATAACCTTTCGTGATCCTCTTTCTGCTTTTTCAAAAACCTTGAGCTGTTCATCAGTCGATAACCCGGCATGCAGGGCCAGTGGAACTAGTCGCGGAGCCGTTTTCGGGAGCCTTGTGTCACAAGTCAGCAGGATTGTTGAGAAACGAAGACTCAAGGGCAACATACGTCGGCAACATCTCAACCAATTCTTCTAAGCATCGGTCAATTTCTTCCCGACCAGTTAGGAAAACAAGTATATCGCCTGGGCCATGCTAAACAAATCAAAAAGGTTCTCAGAGTAAGGAAAACAACTCACTCGCATGTTGATAATCCAGATAGCTTGAGCTGCCGATCTGACATAGTCCGGAGTTGGTTCTTGAAGGTAAGCAACCTCGACTGGGTACATTCGACCCTCCAGACTAACAATGGTGGCGCCATTCGGAGCTCCGGAACCTGTGAAATACTCTAGGAAAGCAGTTGCATCTAGAGTTGCTGATGAGACGATGAGCCGAAGCGACGGTCGCTTTCGACGGATTCTGAAGGTAGAACTGAGTCGAACTAAATGATAATGGATATCCTGCATACTTTTTCAGTACACCTAAGAGTAGGTCTGTATAGATACTCCTCTCGTGAGCTTCGTCGATCTATTATGAGTTGTAAGGGTGCTTGGTAGTTTTTAGAGTGGCAAGAAGAAAGTACCATGATGACACTGAAGCGACTGAGCAAGGGATCGACTAAGATCTCGCGAAAAAGCATTCCGTCAGTCAAGTAGAGTATTCGTGTTCGATCCTTATTGCTGACGTCCTCAAACCGTATAGTATATCCTACCTGAAACGCGTCTCAGAGCAGTTATATACACTGTGATAGTAGACACGAACTTCATCTCCAAGAGTCGTTCCAACCTCGGAAGCGACACGTGTAGCGACAGAAGTGGCAGCGACGCGTCGAGGTTGCGTGCAGGCAATGACACTGCCTTCTGCAGCCCATCCGGCTTCATAGAGATACTGAGGAAGTTCTGATGTCTGCTGGAGTAGACCGTGAGGTAGATTGAAGTGAAACACTGACGGGTAGTTTTACCACAGCCGGTCTGGCCGACAACAATTACTACGCCATAGCTTTCGATGCAATGCAACAACTTGTCTCCTAGAGAGATAGTTGCGGAAATGGCAGAATACTAGCGTAAAAATGGGGCGCACGATGTTTGAAGATGGGGAGTTGTTCACGATGTGAATAAGCAGGTGCAGAGGGAACGACATTGCCCTCGACCTCTGTTGCCCTGTCGAGATTGCTACCTGGACCTGCGGTACCCGGTTTCCAGAACTTGAGAGACATAAGAGTAGTAGAAATATTTAGGAGTTTGTTTGGACCCGATCATAACTTTTCTCTTGACCCATCATCATCTAAGCCGCCATGTCTGAACGAAAAGGTGCGCCTCTCGCTCGTTTGACGGCCGAATCTCATCAACTATGTAGTCTTGAACAAATACTTCCCCCCGGACTTTGATCCTGACTTGATTCCTCGGAGGAAACAACCCAAGAATTCACAACAAGTTGTCCGTCTGATGGCCCCGTTCTCGATGTGTGTGTTATTTGGCTTTTATCACGTTTAAACTGGTTTATCATGTAGACTAGGCGTTGTAACACATGCGGGGAATACATATACAAAGGCAAGAAGTTTAATGCTCGGAAGGAGACAGTTGAAGGAGAAGATTACTATGGAATCAAGATTTTTAGGTTCTATATCAAATGGTACGCCCTGTTCAGCATTCGTCTTGCAGGCGTCCCGCTCATTCTTACCAAAGCACGCTATGTTCGGCTGAAATTACGTTTAAAACGGATCCCAAAAACACTGACTACAGTGCAGAACATGGTGCATCGCGGAATTTCGAGCCTTGGAGAGAAGAGCAGGCGGTCGAAGAGGAGGATCGACTTGCAAAACTCGAAGAAGAAGAAAATAATCCGATGAAGGCTCTTGAGAACCGAACGACGGATTCGAAGCGAGAGATGGACATTCTCGATGCACTGCAGGACATTCGAGCGAGAAATGCTCGAAATGAACGAGTGGGGAACTCTGTAGATCTTCTGGCGCAACTCGGGATGGAAGAGGTGGAAAATGCTGAGGATGCGGAGAGGAAACGACTGGAAGAGGAAGATGAAAAGCTTGTGAGAGAAGTTTTTTCAAGGATACCTGCAGATGGGGCAACGGTAATTGTGAAACGCAAAGCGGACGACGTTGAGCCGACAGTGGAGAGCCTGTTGCCCGAGTCTACGCGGGTGCTGATTAATGAAAAGTCGACGGAAATTCAAGGAGTGAAAAAGAAGAAGGGTACTGGAAAGAACGGACTCGGAATCAAGATGGTCAAGCGGGCAAAAACTGGAGCGTGATATGACATTTGGTTATGACATTTGTATTTTATATTGATTGTATACTCTAAATTGATTGTATGTTCTATATTGATTGTACTTTCTATATTGATTGCATACTCTCTCTTGAATGGATTCACGGGAAGACTTTGCGCGCGTCTCGCTTGCGACAGTCAACGAATGGCACACTGTCAAGGCCAACTACAAGTCCACCGTCCTTGACGTTCTCGACGAGTTCATTCAGTCTCGTGGTCTTATCGCCGAACGCGATGCCCTTCTCGCCCACGCCAACCAGTATGTAGAGCACGTCTGCAAGATGGCACAGCCCAACCTTCGCGTCAATGGCCACAACTGTGAGTCGCTGGAT
The DNA here is from genome assembly GCA_017580835.1 of Termitomyces bulborhizus. Lineage (NCBI taxonomy): Eukaryota > Fungi > Basidiomycota > Agaricomycetes > Agaricales > Lyophyllaceae > Termitomyces > Termitomyces bulborhizus. The sequence goes on from JAGDQM010000148.1 coordinate 4,236, forward strand.
CAGGATGGATACGGTGCGTTCGTTGTCTTCACCACTCATCGTCCATCTGACCGACCTTCAGACACGGAGCCGTTCGACGAGGCGCTCGATAGAAGGATATGGTCGCTTGCTGACACCAGGTTGCAATGGCAGAAGAGGATTGCGGAAACAAGACGGACCCTTCCCCAGGAGTTTGAGGAGACCGTTCTTGATCTGTTCAACCAACAGCACGTCGTTGATGCGGAAGCAGCGGTGGCACTCCAACCAGAAGTAATGGAGGATCTTGAACCGAACGACACAGACGGTACGCAGTATTTTTTCAGCATTCCAAGTTCTTTTCATTTCTTCTTGTCAGAAGTACTACCCCGCCATTCTCATATAGAAGAGGGATTCCAAAAAACAATAGCGCTGGGCGAGGAATTGGACCAGGCATGTTGGTCTCTTATCATCTAGCTGCTGCTCCCTCTGATCTTTGTACAAAGACGACTATAAGCCAGGAAGAACGCGCAGAGCGAGCGCGGGCAGCTGCGGACGAGGTGAAGGCACTCAAACCCTGAATCTTGTGCTTTGGAAGAGAAAAAAAAAATATCATTATGTATATGAACCCCTGAAACCGCGTCCCCCGCCTCGTCCTCGACCTCCACCAAATCCACCGCCTCTTGGAGCCCCTCGGCCCCTGTCTCCAAATCCGCCTCGCGCACCACCCCGTCCTCCACGGGCCCCGCCACGCTGAAATCCTCTGCCTCCCGCACCACGCCCACCTCGTCCACCTGCTCCTCCACGACCGCCACGACCACGTTCTGGTTAAAAACAAAGTCAGCGCTGGAAGAGTGGTCGGCAAACCGTAGTACTAACTTGTGACACCTGGTAGAAAGAAATCATTAGGACCAGCAAAGTAGCACGTAACTATGTTAGCACATACCTCCCGCTACCTTTGGCTTGGGTAGGAATCGTTCAATCGGGAGAAGTTTGTCTCCACCAATGTAGACCTTGTCTCCCTTTTTGAAACTACTGGCAACCATTCCTTCACCCATCTTGATCGAGAAATAGACCTCGTTGATGGGACCAAGAATCTCGTCGACTTTTCCAATCACAGATTTGTTTTGAAGATAAATGGGCGCATTAAAATAGGGCACCTTGTCGGGAAGAGACGATGCGCAGAACATTTCGTCCTCTACGGCATGTACAAACGATCCAAGTTCTGTTTGGTCAGAAATGGGTGGGTGAAGGTCTTGAGGTTCAGAAGGGAGAACAAACCCAATACCTGGTCAGGAGGGCCGGCGTCGCGCTGTTGGAAGCCTCCACGACCGCCGCCGCGGCCCCCACCGCGACCGATGAAGCCTCGACCTCGACTCATTGTGAAGCCTAAACGCAAGTATTTTTTGCTTTGTCCTTGTTTTTGTCGCGTGAAACTTGGAAATCCGTCGGCCCGTCCGCGTCTTGTTCCCGAATCCCACAAATGAGTCTCTTTTTTGACGACTATTCTCCCCCGACCGTCCCTGTTCACTTCACGTCCTCCTCGTCGTCTCAAACAGTCTCTCTCGCACAAAAGTACTGGCCAGAAGCCTGCAAATCCCCAACACCCCTCTGTATACATTCTGTCAATACTACCCCCGTTAGCAACCCCAGGAGTATACCTGCATTGATCTGCTGGGCACAATCCGACCCCATTGTGAGCCCTTCTTCAACGTCCAGCTGCTAAGTAATGTGTCAAAACTTGGCAGGTCGATGGTCTTGATGTTCCTCCCGAGTGGAAGAAGCTATATCCTCATGTATTTCGGGAGACTGCTAGTCCTTCAGTCTCTGTCTCTCCAACGGAGCTCGTTCTGTTAACAGAGGTAGTCGTCATGGCTCTGTCTTCCCATGCGTATCAAACCGCCTGCGAGCAAGAATCTACGTTGGAAGATTGGTTCTGTCGAGAACACATCGTCCTACGGCATGGAGACGTTCACATCTTGGGCCAGCCACAATGCAACGGGAATGACAACTCCTCTCCCGTCCTGGCATACTCCTATCGTCTGGTCATGGTTGAGCCCATCTTGCAGGGTTATGCACGCAAAGGGGTCACGAAATTTATCGTGGTTCTCCCAGACGAAGATGATACAACCTATGTATCCGCTCAAGTAGAGACACTCGAGTGTGATAATGAAGCGATCGAAATCGACGAAACATTTCTTGCGAAATCAACCGTGCCTCCTGTATTCGACTCACCTGAGGCAGCAAAGGAGATCACGAGCGCTGTCAATACCTTCTCGCAAGATGCGGAGATTTCCTTTAGGACTATGTACTTGCCACGTCCCGTTGACCTTGCTGCCGACCATTGTACTCTCTATACCCGTACAGTAGACCTCAGTAAAATCGGAATTCAGAACGGTGATTGGGTGAGTGGCTCGTGATATGACAGTCTCGTGTCGATCGCTAAAGACTCTCGCAAGACCTTGGTGCGACCGTCTAGTACCTCCAAGTGCAGACTTGTTCGAATCTTAGCAAATGATCATCTTATCCCAACCGTGTAAGTGAATGACGCTCTGGTTGCAACTCAATGTTATAATTTTAATTTTTGTAGAGGCACTTTAGCAGGTTCTCCTGTCCTTCTCCGCAACTTGTTTCCAGAAAATGCGACACACCATAACGATTTATGCATTCGCTCGAGCCCTTTTGGTTCTCGGCAACCAGTTGTACCCATTGCCCAGGCACTCACAATTGCTAGGGTGGCGTCTCCTGTATCAACCAGCCGAATATATCAGCCATTATTCCTAAAAGCTTTGAAATCCTATTTTGATCTCACTAAGCGTCTTGTAAAGCAAGGAGATATTATCGCTGTCCCTATCGACACAGGTGATATCATCCATCATCAAGAAGAAACGGAAAGCCAAGAAGCAGAAATTGACGGTAGCCACAAGTGAGCGAGCCATTCCGTCAATGATCCAAGATGTTAAAATCAAAGATATTACCTTAGACTTTCAGCTTTTCCTTCACGATCAAATGAGATTGTATACTTTTGTGTAACCAACATTGAATATGCTGTAGTCAGGCACGCTTCTCGTCTCGATGTTTGTAACGGCTCGACGGTTGGAGAACTCGGATGCTGGGTGGATCCATCTGTAACTCGAATAGTGCAGTCTGGTGTTGAGCATTCATGGATTCCAAGTACCGGTACCTACTTCGAGACAGGTAACTATGGATCCTTTGGGAGTTTTTCATCAAACTAACTTTCAGACAAGATTCATCAAGCCCGAGTGCTTTGTATTCCACGCTATCTCGCAAAAAGTCTTCCCGTTTGCTTGGTCAAGACAGTCCTTACGATATCCTTCTGCAATTCATGTCTGCGACTTCTGCTCAACAAGGTATGGATTATAAGCTAGATTTCTCGGCTCTATTGAAGGGTGCACGTGGAACTGGTAAGTTTACCGTAGCGTCGTGGGCTGCTGAGCGTCTTGGGATGCATCTACTTGAGGCAAGTGCTGTATGTGTGTATTCATCCCCCTTTGAAGACCAACCTCGATAACCAGATAAATTGCTATGATGTGATTGGTGAGACGGACACGAAAACTGAGGGAACTTTACGGGCCCGATTTGACAAGGCCAAGACTTGTTCTCCTTGTGTTCTTCTACTGCGTCATATAGAAGCGTTCGCCCAAACGACTCAGGCTCCTGAGCCAGGAAAAGGTCCTTTTGTCAGATATTGGCATCCTGTGGTCCTTCTTACAATATTTACAGAACTCCCTATTGCCAACGCGTTAAAGGAATGCATCGCAGGTGCGCAAGAAGATTGGAAAATCACAGGATACCCTGTTGTAGTGTTAGGAACAACAAGCCAGCCCAGTCGCGTCCCTCCTAATGTCATATCGTCCTTCAAACATGAGGTTTCATTTGAGGTCTGTCTCTTCCTTCACGCTGTACCTGTCGCTCATCCCATGCTGCCCGCAGGCTCCAGGGGAAGGAGAACGATTTGAGATACTCGAATGTTCGTTGACCAACGATGTTCTCGCAGCGGACGTGTCATTGTCCAGTCTTGCCACACAGACGGCAGCGCTCGTCGCCTCGGACCTCGTTGATCTTGTCAGTCGCGCTAAGTTTGCTTCAGTAGATAGGGCAATTCGTTCGTGAGTTCCAACTTTGAATTATTTCCAAAGTGTATCTTTTCACCATCTTTGCAAGTGGGGCGCATCCAGCTCATTCCAAAAAAGCCGGGATTGCACTTACCGCAGCAGACTTTGAAGTCGCCCTTGGAAAATCCAGAGCATCCTATTCAGAAAGTATCGGGGCCCCGAAAATTCCCAACGTGACTTGGGATGACGTCGGCGGCCTTGCTCACGTCAAATCGGACATCCTTGATACAATTCAACTTCCCCTCGAGCACCCGGAATTGTTCTCCGACGGCCTGAAAAAGAGATCTGGTGAGTGGCAAGAAATATCATCTTGGCTAGTACTTGACGTCGGGTGATAGGCATCCTTCTTTATGGTCCACCTGGTACTGGAAAAACCTTACTTGCTAAAGCAGTGGCTACCTCTTGTTCTCTGAACTTTTTTTCCGTTAAAGGTCCAGAATTATTAAACATGTATATCGGAGAGTCAGAAGCAAATGTACGACGAGTGTTTCAGCGTGCTAGAGATGCCAAACCTTGCGTCATCTTCTTCGACGAACTGGACTCTGTTGCACCCAAACGAGGTAACCAAGGTGATTCTGGAGGCGTCATGGACCGAATCGTCAGCCAATTGTTGGCGGAACTGGATGGCATGTCCACAAGCAAGGGCGGCGCCGATGTCTTTGTAATTGGTGCAACCAATAGGCCAGATTTACTGGATCCTGCACTTTTAAGGCCCGGCAGGTAGCTGAAACATGATATCAAACCATATTTGCGTTCATTTATCTTTCTGGCGCAGATTTGATCGCATGCTTTACCTTGGCGTCAGCGAAACCCATGAAGCCCAGAAGAACATATTGGAAGCGCTAACCAGGAAATTCCGATTAGCGCCGGATTTGAACCTGTATGAGGTGGCGGAGCAGTGCCCCTTCAATTATACAGGAGCGGATTTCTATGCTCTCTGCTCTGATGCCATGCTCAACGCGATGTCCCGCAAGGCTAAGGCCGTCGATGATCGTATAGGTGATTGCTTCAGTTGCTACCTTGTCATTCATCATGCAAACATTACTCCTATCAGCACGACTTAACGATGCTCCGGGCCTTCGTGATTACCCCATGCCATTGACGCCCCAGTATTTCCTGGCTGAAATGGCGTCAGAAAATGATCTTAACGTCCTTGTATCGAGGGAGGATTTCAATCGAGCTCTAAATGACTTGGTTCCGAGTGTTAGTCAATCTGAGATGGACCATTACGCTAAGATCCAACGCCGATTTTCTGAGGCCACAGTACAGACTTAGATGATACATTTTAATACGAATTAGAACCAATTACTTGAGATGATCCCAAATTTGTTGATAATGTCCTTGAATCCACCAACAGCATATTTGATTGTAACTTGACGGGAAGATCTGACACTTCATAACTGAAATAGAGGGTATTAATGGTCACTTTGAAGTTCAAATATTCAGCGCCAAATATGAGTTTCACCTAAATATAACTTTCCCATCTATCACTGTTTCCAATTTCAACCTTGGATTCTCAATATTTGTCGAATCAACCTGAAGTTGACAACTGAGGCGATTGATAACTAGAAGAGTCTTCTCACCATTTTGAGTTCCCCGTTGGAATGTATTTGATTACACGTTCAAGAGGGATGTCTTCCACGTATCTAGCAGTTTCTTCACCATTTTCAAACGAAACTACCCTACTTCGATTCCTCTGGGTAAACCCATCACTTTGCGACCGCAAAGTTCGAAAAAATGGTATGTAAAACATACTCAAAGGGCTCGTTGAAAATTCCCGGACAGGACAAGAGTCTGGATCAGAACCGGTGAACTTAATCGCAGCAAATTCATGACGATCGCCAGACAACAATATTACGTGAGGAACAGAATGGAATGCTGTGAGCAACTCCCGTTTTTCGTAAGGAAATGCAGCCGAGGAATCCGTCTGTGCATCATGACCCCAGAGCGAGGTAAAAGGTACAGAAGTCACCACAAATTCGAAAGTGGATGTTATGTTGACTCGAGAGCGCTATTCGTGTGATGCTAACTGTGCATCACCAAGCTACGTTTTGACTGCAAGAGGTGTCGGATCGGGTGATCATGGACATTGGATCTGGTTCTCCTTTAGGTAACGGCATTTGCCAGCTGGCCCTCGGCTGTGTATCGGATCAAAATAATTCAAA
>JAGDQM010000149.1:0-10401 GCA_017580835.1 Termitomyces bulborhizus
TCATTCCTCTGAAACATGAATGTTTCATGGAAATATGAAAAACATTGGAACTAGAACATAATTCTATCATGTTCTATGCTGGGAGGGGTCACAAATGGATCAATAGGTGTTGGATGAAGGGATCTGGATGAAACTATGGGTAGAATCTCACACAATTACTGTAGAAAAGCGATCCTATTACCATAAAGTCATAGATTTCCCAAGTTACATGTAGATGGTTTGTGCACCCTGTAGACTAGTATAAATAGGGTAGAATTAGGCTAGAATCAACAGGCAATTGGTGGATAAAGGCTCAGTGGTTCCCAGGGAGTGAATTGCTTAGGCTGGAGTTCATTGAGATCCTCTGCTTTCTGACTTATAGTCTGAGAGTATATCTTTTGTCTTCATGACGTTAAACTTTCTATTGAACAGTTTAACGTGATTGGATTGACTCAGCCCCAGAGCATTGGTATATTGCACAAGCAAGTACTACAGTACCCCTTTTCTTTTGGGAGGGTTAGCAACCTCATTAGTGTAAACTGCAGGGAACAGAATGTCAACATAGCAAGAAGGATAGGAAGAAATAGTATTTGCTTGTCCAAGAATTAAAGGATGAGAAGGGTTGGTAGAAACAAAGTCAGCTTCCATAGATAAGTCAACAAGATTTGAAGCAGTGGAGTATAGGTAGGCAAGTGACGGATTAAAGTCTGTTTCTGAGATATCAAGATTTTATAAACAACTTATTGCTAGGGGAGTTGTACTCTAGCATGATGACAATTGCAGATACATTGTTGCTATCCATAATGGTGGTGGTGTGGGTGCCAAAAGCAGGTTATTCTTTATATTGCCCCTTAGTATGTGGTTGTCTAATGCATCCCCTAGAAAAGATAGGGATTATGTGGCGGAGACCCAAGTTGGGGTTTGTAATGGTGAGCGTAGTTTCATGTGGGTTAAGCCTTGTTAAGATGCTGCACACAAGTACATTGAAGGGGTGGCCAAGTAAGATGTTGTATGCAGGAGATCTGAGTATGTGTATCTGCAAGTAAAATGTGATGTTGCCCATTGAGCAGGGCACATTTCTAGCGAGGCCTAGGGACTTGTCCATAGTCTCATTGGCACTTTGCATATTTAGGATGATATTTGGGTCATAGATGATACTCAATCTGTTAGCAATCTCAGCCAACATAGAAATAATTTGATAGCCACTGTCAACAATGCATTCAATCTCTTCTTTGTTGTCTGCCAACATGGTAATGGACCAAATAGATTGAGCTTCCTTAGCAACAGTAAGTGTGACTGGTCGTTTGCTTGGAGGTAGCAACTTGATGTAAGTTTTGATGGGGTCAATTGATGCAGATTTGGCAGTGTTGCTAGACAAACCACCAGCTTTCATTATAATCAAATGCAAATGTTGGGAGGGTGTTGTCAAAGGGATCAGTGTCACTAGACTCTAGCAATGTTTTGCTTGGGGGTGATGGCATTCAAAAATTGATTACAAATGTCTGAAGAGAGGCAGCAAAGTTCTCTAATAGATACAGTCACCTTTGTCTGAAGTACCCTGTCAAACACGGCCTTGGTTTGTTCAATGTCATAGATAGGTGGTATTGTATGGTATGCAGCGTCCTGGCATTTGTCTGGCATAGCAAAGTTCTTTTAGGCAGGTAGGACAGAGGGTGTTGAGTTCATGTTTGAGGGACTGAATGCAGGCTTCACAAGTTAGCAAGTGGTTGTTAGATGTTTCCTGTGCCATTACTTCATGAATCAGAGACAGGTGCATAGCCTAGATGTCAGGTGTCCTGTTACAATTTGTCCGGGTTTCAAGTGATGCCATTTGTCAACGTGTTCTCAGTATAGACATTTGCTAGCATAGTTTGGAATCATAGTGCCAGATGGGAGTACTACCTTTCCTTCAACATTACACCATACCTTGCCTTGCTGAATGAAGGCTTCCAGAACCTGACAGTTACCTCTGACCATAGTGTGACAAACTTCCCCACAGAAGTGGCAACTGTCACCAATAGTACATGGAGCACAAGCCTGAGATTGTCTATTGTTCCTAGCATCAAGTAAAGCAGCTATGCATTCTTCCATACATGCCAGCATGCTAATGATAGCATTGGTAGTGGCATCCAAGGTTTCCAATTTGACAGGTGCTGGGGTCCTAGTGGTGGCATTGGCAGTGGGATTAGTGATAAGACCAGGAGTAGGACCAACTGTTTTCTTTAAGCTAGTAGCAGTGTTGGTACCTTCCAAGATCCATTTAGTAGCTTCAAAGACATTATCAACCTTGTATGCATTCTTAGGATGGTGATTTGGCATAGTGATTTCCAAGTGACAAATGAGTTTAGCCCAAAGTGATGTAGGAATACCTTATTAGAACAAGTGACATTCTTCATTCCTATACAGTTTACCATTTGTCAACAAACAACGTGCTATTTGCTGGAAGTCATGATAGTAGTCTGAGAATTGTCCTAGTATTGCTAAGCTGCTATTAAAAGTCTGGGTGGTGAGCCATTTGAGGTCACTAAGAGGGTAATATGCCATCTCATCAGTGCTAGGGTAAAGTCGCATAACTGCTATTTTCCATTCCTAGTATGTGTGTCCTGTGAATTCTGGGAGTCCAAGCCAAGTTTCTGCCATGTTGTACAAGATGTAGCATCCAGCATATTCCTTCCATTGAGTGTTGTCTATGATGCCACAGTTATTAAAGAGATATTCCAGTTCCCTAAAGTATTCGGCCAGTTTGCAAGATTAAGATTTATTTCATTTAGAGGCCATTGAGTCATTCTGAGGCAGCATACATGCCCAGCAAATATTGTGTTCCTGCTCCATTGCAGGTGTAGTTGGTGAGGGTGGTAGTAGGACTTGATGTGCTTGAGAAGTGCTAGCAATCAGTTGACGGTGGAGTGTATCCTGTGAAAAGGCTCCTGGAAACAGAGTTGGCAATTCTAGAGGAGTGAGCGAGGAAAGAGGAGCATTGAAAAAGTCTTCAATAAGTGGTCCTTGAAAGTTTTCCAAGAGTTTGCTAGGCTCCAAAAGTAGGCTAGCAGCAGCTAGTTCTTTGTTGAGACATTGAAGTTGAGTTTCTGGTGGAATTTTGAACTATGAAAACCCTCATGGTGGGCTCCAAAATGATGATGTCCAGAGTCACCTAGCTGCCATGCAGGAACAAATCCTATAGAGGCAAATCAGCAGCTAATGAGTAAGGTCAACTTGGGATGGTATAGGTGTGGGCAGTCCTATTCAAGTTCCCAAAAACTCAAATAAAAAGGTGTGAGTGGTGTTGAGACAATAACAACGCTAGCCAAAGTTGCTAGGGTTGTTGCTGGATGCTAAAAAAACACTCAAGTTGCTACAACGAGGCAACCATGATAAACTTAGTTGCTGCAGACAGCAACAACAAAAAGACTAAGAGAACAAGACTTGGCAGTTTGGACTAAGTTTGAGCTCTGAAGCATAGTGTGAGAGGAGAAACTGGGGGGAAAACTGACTTGTTGGATCTAGTGTAGTATATGCAGTTTTTATACTAAGTAGATTGCCATGATATTAAAATATTTGGTCTGTAAGTGTTGTCAAGAAAATATATGGATGCAAATAGGAAGTACATCAAATAATTGAATGGAAGATATGACAAAATCAAATCTCATGTCTACGTTATTGACATGGGATGGGAATCAAGAAAATCAGAAAGGAAGTGAGAAAGAAGTCATGTAAATGTCAATGCAAGGGGGAAAATATAAGCAAAATGATCAAAAATAATGCACACACAGAAGAACTGTCAGAAAATCAAATCTAAGGGTTGCTAGACCACAGGAAAATTGCCATTGCAATTGCTAGCATCAAGCAAATAGAATGACCCACAATTGATGGCAGGCAATGTTGCATGCTATTTTTAGTGCATTGTCAAAATTGTTGTTTCTGTGGCTAGAGTGAATTGGGGCTCATCAACATTCCCCACAAACTATATAGGCAAGTAAATGTTTTGCCTCTACTGATTATTGAGATACTAGTTGACCTGAATATAATGAGCATTCATTCTTACTTCACTCAATAGCAATGGCAGCAATTAATAGGCTGGGTGAACTGGGGTCTCAATGTTTTCCTGCTATCAGGCCCATTGCTATCTGACATCTATGCAAAATTAAATACTAGGATTATGCCAATACATGCATCTAGGCAAACAAGTAAAGGTGACCTACTATAGGGAAGTAACCACATGGAGCTAAGCTCTGGCATTTGCCTTCTTGACTCATTGTCTTAGGATGAGGTCAATGCCCATACAATCATCAAAACAGATGCCTACATGACAAGCATGGTCTGGGTATCCAGTACTGTGATGGGCATTCTATTATGACATCTAAAGATACATAGTACATGTGAACTTAATCATCAGTTAGGTTAACTTACAATATTACCAATAAAGGTGTTTGAAGTTGCAGTCTTAACCACCTGATTCATGAATCTGGAGAAAGAGCACTTGCCACAACACTAACCCCTCTTCAAGTGAGTTGTGGATTGATAAAGTGTTGAAGGACTCACTACAACTTCAGCCCCTTGACAGAACAACCCTGAACTCTAGCTTGCTCTACCCACCTCTCTCTCTCTTAAAGTAGAACCTTTGTTGTAGTATATTATCCAACCATAGCAAACAATACTTAACCATCACACCTGGCACAAGACTCAAGGCTCTCTCAAAGCCACATGATTATTTGTTAAAGACACAGAGCACACACAAACTCAATCATAACTCTTTCAATAGTTTGAACATTGGTACAAACTTGAGAAATATGAATCAAACAAAGCCTTTTATTAAAACTAAATTCTGTGTGAAGTTGCTCTAAGCAAACTTTGTTATATCACTTAGTAGTCTACTCAATGATTTATAAAAGATTATATCTTCTTGTTGCATTGCTCCGTATTGAGTTTGTCAGAGTGGAAATTCCCTCCGATAGAGTTTGATTTACCTAGAGTTTGTCAGAGCAGTGTTATAACTGACCTGTCAGATGGGTCATGGAATTGACCCGGTCAGTCAGTGAATGGTGTTGTCAGTCAAATGGACCTAGTGAGATTTGTATGGGTCAGTTGGGTCAATTGGCCCTTAACAGCAAGAATTAATCACCATCATTGCTATTGTTCAGATGAATTTTCTCCCGATCAACTGGGTTGAACTTCCTGTAACCTCCACTTGAAAATATGAAGCCTAAGCATCCAGTCTGGAAATATTGCCACCAATATGACAAAAAATGCAACAGCTGCAACTTTGGCACTAGTTGCAGCAGCTGTGTCAAGGTCTAAATGGCAACCCTACAAAGGGAGGACAAGGATGTCAAGAAAAGATCTCAGAACGGTCCTGTTACTTCTAGTCCTCCAGTAGATACTGATTTAATCTCTATGAGCGACTAGTTTAGATTTTTTCTCGAAACGTCAAATGAAGCTTGACACTCACTAACCCTGACTCACCCGGGTTATTATAACTGCATCAAGAGTGGAAGTGAGTAGGGTCGCGGAGATCACGCAAGTTACCGAGAGCCTTTAAAAATCATTTTAAGTTGATTTATCGAATTATGTATTCCACATTAATTTCAGCCGATTAAGACTTGGTAACTAACGTTCAAGTTACACTGTACTTTTGAATCCAAGCAGCATCCCTCAAGGCCTTAACGCTCAAACCCATGCCGAGATCTCAGGTTTACTGTGTAGGGATGTAGCCAGAAGACATTCCGATCGACGTTGATGATAAGCTAACTCACTTGTAGAAGTGATTACCAGCGCACGGCGACTTGATGCTCCAAACAACATCAACGCGCAAGAGCATGAAAATGTACAGGTGTCGAAGAGAGGAAGAACTAGAAAATCCAAATGGGTTTGCTCTCACATCTTTTCTTCTCTATGACAGCTCCTCATTTTAGTCTAGGAATATCTTGTCAAGGTTTGTTGATAAAAAAACACCCCATTCACGCAGTGCTGACTGTCCACTAGTGGGTCGGTTACGGACCAGACGAGAATAGGTAGTGAACCCTTGGCCTGCTCATTTGTCAAGTGCTTTTCTTTACTTTTCTATAGTTGGGAACCAGAGAGCAATTTTCGAAGTGGGTGTAAATACCTTATCACAAGCTTTTGGAAACATGTGTCAGTGGGAAAGGATGATAACGTTTGTCGTGGCTTTAGAGTCGATGCAGACGAGAGGTGGATTGGTGAGTTGATGTGAAAGCAACGCATTTTACTGAGTAAATAACCTACTTATCGCATTTAGAGAGAGAAACGAAACGGTATTACTACTGGCAGAAGTTAAATAACGTCAAGGCTCCAAAAAGGCTACGGAAACGATGTGAGAGTGGACACAACCATCTCAGTGAAGCGGTAAGTATGCACAGACGTGTATCATAATTTTTCTGACAGACCACATATTCATATTTTGTTTAGCAGTTAGAGAGAGAACCATCCGAAATTTCAGCCTCAACGATGTCTCCGGTTGATGTCAGTCACTATCTCATCATCGTACTATGTTGATATATTTTCAAAATAGAGTCTAACTATGTCCGATGCCGATCCTGATGACAGTGACTCGGGCAAGGCGCCATCTGTTTCAGAGCGAAGATTGCAAACGACAGTTAATACTTCAGACAAGGTGCGATTACATGATAGTATTATATACACACATCGACATTCCTTTCCAGGACTATCGACTTGTCGTTGCCAATCCTCCTCGAAAGAAAGCCAAGCCAAGTTCCGCAGATCCTGTTGAGACGGAAGTAGAATTCAATGAAGTTTCAGCACGCAATTCTCCGCGAGCAGGCTCACAGCTTGCTGAACAGCAGGATGTTACAATAACCCATGAGGTCTTTGTCCGTTGATCATATCTGCCTTATTCAATTCTCTGATTCCCCAATCGGTAGGAATCGACATCTCTTCGTCTTCCTGCAGAAGAAACACCTCAGATCACGCCGGATCCACCTTCACCATTATATGCCGATAACAGTACAAACACACATGCCCTAGCAGTCCCTCAAGAGTCGCAACCTACTGAAGAAAGAGTAGGAAATGTACTATCTGGGAGCGGAATCACAACAAAACAGCGGTTGTCATCCGGGGCCCTCGCTCCGAGACTGCCAAAAGCCACTTCTGACTCTGCTTTGCGATCCAAAAATCAAGGTCTGCTATCGAAAACTCCGTATTTAAGTCTCATCCCTCTGGGGTTCAAAAAAAGGACTATGCCGACATCTTCAATGGCTATTGGTGGTTACCCAGAGTTGCAGGAACCGACACTGTCCTCAATCAATGCATTACCTTCCCCGTATACACACGATAATGATGTTGAAAGGTCTCCCATTGTTCTTCTTGGGTTTTCTTGTGATTATTGAAATGTCCCTTTCGATCATCAAGTATGCAAGACCGATCAATGCAAGATGAAAATACACAGATGGAGACAAGTGACGAATTCTTGAAAGAATTCATGCTCTCTAGGTGAGCGAAGAGATACTAGCTGGCTCAGAGCACTCACATGTTTTCATAGTTTTACCAATTTGTTCGCGACATTTGTTCATGTATTGTACTTCAAGTTCTCTCATTCATTTACCCTAGGCCTGCCGAGGAATGTCCTATTGAGCCGCAAATCTTGGATTGCATGCCAGCTTCTAAGTATGTCCTTCGAGTAAGTCTAATGCCCAGCCTTGAGTAACCCTTATACAGAGTGCCACAAGAACCATGGACGTGGTCGGGCGATGTCTTCACTGGCACAGAGCCTTCAAGGCCTGCTTTTTCCCTCACAATCAGTGGTGTTACTTCAGCGGTAGATGCAAGTCTGAGTTTCAGCGAAGCGCTGCAGAGTATGAAAAATCTTTATTTCGCAAGCTTCCACGACGCTGTGGACTTCGACTCCATCCTTCCAGCCTGCCAGGAGGTCTATCAGTTCGCTGAAGTTGGTCCCAGAACAAGCGCAGACATTGAGCACCTTGACTTATTCTGTGCGTATATGAATAAAATGCATAAGGTGTGGTTCACGTTCAGTCTCCACTATATCTTTTTTGTCAACACTGTATCAGATCGTTCTTTTACCCATTCTCATCGATGATCTGATCGTCGGACATACAATGTTTTTTCACCCAAAGACTGTTACCGTGACTTCGCGTTTACAACCTCCGCTCGAAATCCAAAAGGCCACAGGGTTAGCTGCAGCCCTCGTCCCATGGACTCTTTCAGGTCTCCAATTTTCAAAAAACTATCGCAATCCTCCAAACAAATACCTACTGAACGAGATAGATATGGAGGCTCCGATCATGAATGATAATCTGTGGCTTCAGTCGATAAAGACCAAACCTCGGTATCATCAGGCACTTCGGGTGCTTGAATTCCCTAGGGTCTTGCACGAATATCTTTGTGAAGGCAAGTACGAGCGAACGTACAATGTTTGGTATGAGGGCGGAGATGGTACGAAGAAGAGGCCTGGAATGGAGACTTTAGCTTTGTTCGGTATTTTAGACAAACTTGGAATTAAGCGCTCCTGCGTCCAGGATGCGAGGATCGTCTTTATCCATGTCGGGGCCGTCAAATATCTGCATGAGCTTCCTGGTTTTCTGGATATCTGCTCTACATCCTTTTCAGTTCAGTTGTATACTTACGGATCCCATGAAACTATTGCGCGAGATTTCTGGGGAATTCGTGAGGTATATCCCTGTGGTATGTGTCGTTTCTTTCTGCCTTTCTATTATGGATGAATTTGCAGGTGGTATCGTGACATTTACTCCTCAAGCTCTGTTAGATGATTTGTCCGGTGTCGTTCATAGAGTCAGCCAAATTCAGAGGCATCCATTGTGGGGATGCTACATCATTCCCTCGGCACTTGGAATGGCTATGACGTTGTCCTCTCTCCGAGAAGGGAGTGATCCAATTTCAGAATTTCATAGGTAAGCTGTTATTGATAGAGATGGGTTACGTATGTACATTGATAGATGATGTTACTAGTGGGAAACTTCCTTTTACAATACTTTTGACTATGGTTGAAAATGGAGAACTTTCTCTCATGTCATCACCATCAAAACATGATTCATCCTCGAAGAAAGACCTGCGCCAAGAATGGCTTCAGAAGCACTGGACGCATCGACCGGGCGACTCTCGTGCAATAATTCAGGCATGTTTGGACGCGTTTAACGACGAATACCAGGGATCCCTCCCAATGAAATGGACAACGTTGATCCTTGACGAAATTTCCAAGGACCTGAGATGCATGAGAACACAGCCCATGCTCATGGAAAGATACCGCCGATACGTTGTTCTCGATAGTCCGAGGGCGCATCGAAAAATCCGTGAGGATGCCGTGAGTGTCATGTTCAAGTTGAATGCTTCATTCCCTTTATACCACTTTCAGCTTGAATGGACGTCGACCACCAAATTTGATTTCAAAGATGAATTCTATCCGACGCAAGACTGAACTACAGCTCGAATATCACACACTATCTGTCGAGGATACGCTGTATCTAGTGCATATGAAACGTAGGCGCGACCGAGTTCCTCTTCCGAATAAAGTATTATCCTTGAGTGAATTGTATGAACACTCCTCTAAGGAATTTTCTAGAGCTTACTTAGAGGAGAAATTGTACGTCCAGTAAAGTTTACAAACTCTGATACGCCCTCCAATAGTGCCAAATTTGATTGTGCCAGCATGACAAGCTCGTCTGAGGATAATGTCTATGTCAGAGAATGAGCGGGTTCTTAGGCACGATAACCGCGTCCGTATCACGTGTATTCGTCGGAGCACCTCAAGATGTGTTTTTCGTATTAGTCATACCTCAGTTCGTTTCACATTGAAGTGCGCGAGACTGAGGTATGTTCATTGTACATTGTAGATTAGTTCTGCACTTACGTTACCCCTCTTACCTAGAGCATTCGGCTATATCTAGGTAAATCAATATCAGTTCGTTTCACATTGAAGTGCGCGAGACTGAGAGCATTCGGCTATATCTAGCCTACCAAAAACTACGGTCTCCCTTTGCACGTCAACCTTTGAAAGGTTATGGGCCCCGTTGCCTAATATCGATCAAGATTAGACGAACTCAACAGAACTTACGTTCCCCTCTCGTGTTCCACTGCGCAGACAAAATTTTCCTCTGAATTCCCGAAATCACCCGGCTGAGGATCCACACCATTGCATCGCGACATGTCGAACTCGGAGTCAACCACCTGCCCTGTTCTCACAGGGCCTGACAACTTCCAAATCTGGAAGATCAGAATCACAGCAAAGCTTCGACAGGAGAAGGTCTGGGATGTCATCACGACACTACCTCCATCCCCCGGCAGTAGCCCAGAAACATCTCCCGATGCCTCAGTCACCCACCCGAGCACATCGTCCTATCACCACACCAACAGCTGGTCTATACGTGACTCAAAGGCCGCTGGCATCATAATTGCGTATGTCTCTGACAGACT
>JAGDQM010000150.1:0-10336 GCA_017580835.1 Termitomyces bulborhizus
TCAGAAGCGTCCACATCCTGGCATAGGGATTCCTCAGACTTATTCTCTTTGGATATCCCTCTGCCAGGTGAGTAGCTAGCCCTGTACACTGTAGCCACTTGCTAATACAACTTTGGATATCCCTCTGCCAGTTGTTGCACCTTTGCTAGCTCCCCTATCTAGTTGGCCTTGTTTGTTGTTTCCTGCACGGCAGCTAGGCAGCAAAGCAACGCATCACTGTAGTATTCCTCAACCTTGCTTCAACTTCTCTTCCATTGTTATGCATGTATCATGACATAACTATGTACAAAGATAAATCTAAGACGTCTCCATGGGGTAATATGCTACAAACTCTTGTCCGACAAACCAAATATCCTCTTTGCCTCCAAGGACTTTATTAGAATGAAGTCAATACAGCTATTTAGATAATTTGCCATCTTTTACAGGCCGCAAACTGATGTGTCAACCTGGGCTGCTGTAGCATCAACATGTCCAAGGAATGTTGCCTGATTGTCCGTCAACTCATTCATTGCCAACAACGCAATATTGAAGCCCATGACAGTGTGATCTATTGCCAAGATGCTGACAGACCCTTGAGGATTAGTTAGTGTACGTGAGGTTCCAGCACATTCCATGATTAACTGAGTTGAAGCCCCCAACAACGGCCGCACCACTGATGTGTGGGAAATTGGGTAGGGAGTTGATAGTTGTGAAGCCATGTGTGAGAAGGCCATTTGGACCATCAGAGCAAGCAATGGTGGCAAGTCTTGCTGCTGTGTTTTTGTAGTAAGAGGGACTATTGGTGAGGGCCAACACAGAAATAACAAGGGATACAAGGATAGATGGGAACTTCATTGTTAGATCAGAGTGTTAGTAATTTGAGAGTGGATGGACAAGTCCTGTCTTATATTCTGGTCCTCCAACAGACGGCTCTTCGGATTCTCCAGAGTAACATTTGGAGTATACACAATGATGAGATTGCACAGCGTAAATATGCCTTTATCAACTTGTCAGTGTTTCAATTTGTCAAGAGGGTGTTCTAAGAGACCACAAGGTATCCTAAGATGGAGCCAAATGGCCAGGGGAAGGCCAATATTAGCCATGCCAAGGATGGCACCAATCATAGTCCTTCACAGACATCCAGAGTGAACTTCAGAGAGACAATCCTGGAAGGCAAAAGCTTTGACCCATTCAAATTACTCCAGTGGTTACTTGATATCTTAAGAACCTGGGTTATTTGTAATGCCACGACCATGCTGACTTGAAGATACCAGCTTATTATAGCTCGATGTAGACCACTCAGAATGTCGTACATGGAGACAAGAAGGTCCCAATTATTGAATGTTTGATCATTTCCACAAGGAATGGCTGCTGCCAGGGGATCACAAGTTTGATATCCTTATCAGATGGGGAGATGAAACAAGAGGTGTCAGATTGGGTGATCATGGACATGGTTGCTATGACATGCCCCCCCCCAGTATAAGGAAATTTCTTCTGATGTGTGTTGACAACTGGCATCAACGGCATCAACAGCAACACAACAGCAACACAACAGGTGGGAGCAGCATCTCAATTGTTTTCCAGTTGATACAATGCAAATGTAATATGGTGTGAATGGAAAGATGAAATGTAATTTACTGTGAATGAAAAATAAGAGGGGGCAGGGTGAGCACAAAATGCAAAAGAGGTCAGTATAGGAGAAAATTTGCTCAGGGACAGAAGTATCAGTTACATGTCTATACACATGCACATTTAAAATGGTGCTCATCAACATTGGGTGGTTTTATTGTGCTACAAAACATCTGTGTATGTCCTTAACCTTTCAAGTGGCAGAGGCTGACTGACTTTGAATTTGTGTTGATCCGCTGCCAGCCGATGGCCAACCGGAAAAAGCTGTTACCTAAAAGAGAACCAGATCCAATGTCCATGATCACCCAATCTGACACCTCTTGAGATGAAAAGTAGTCATGGCTCAATGGACCTCCATGTGGCAGAGCATCAAAAACCCTGATCCACATGGTGTGCCATGCTGATATTTCAGAAAGAAGTTCTCGAGTGGCACCGACTCCCCCGACTCCTTATAATAGGAAGGTTTGCTCAGAACGTTGAAGCAGACTTTTGGATCTTCGTGCCCGTACTATTGTATGACATTCTCTGAAGATCCTTATTGATCTACCTGTCGCATGATGGTTGGCATATTAGCTAGTCCGTGCAGTCATAGGGATGTGGGACATCATATATACATGCTCCTTCCCTCAAGTTACATAAAACATTATCACAACAATAACCTCGAAGTTCACTTTCATAATCCCAATCCAAGATGCTCACGTTCCCGAAAGGGAATTCAGGATCACGTGATGTTGATTCTACACGCGTTTTCCATAAAAGTTGGTTTCAAACAACATATCTTGGCCAGTATCCTTTCTCGCTCTCCGTTCTCTTCATCATGTCCGCTGCATCGACACCCAAGTTTCCATGGTACTCCTTTGTCATGTTTGCGTTTTTTTTTGCCTCCGCAAACCGTATAGCAGGGGTGGACCTTATCCTCCTTCTGTCGGTCGTACCAGTAGTAGGATTGAAGCCGATTGATGTCCGCCATTCATCAACCTGAGTTACTGTTCTTGTACGACTGTGAAAGACATGAGTCTGACAAAGTTTGAATCGATAAGAGATGGATGGCTCAGGCTTACTTGATCAATCTTCCTCCATATCCAGGTCGCCTTCGACACCTGCGCCTTCGCCGGTATCGTCTAATACGATCTCCTCTGGATACATTTCATGGGATTCCGGATAATTTATAGAGTCCTCCAATAGAAAAGTAGACGACTCATCATTCTGATGAGCGAGTAAAGATAGTTCTGCTGCTGCTGCTCAAGCGACAGGAGCGCCGAGACTTGATTCAACGGAAGTGACTATCTCCTCCATACGATCACCAAGCTTGTCTTCCAGTTCTTCTACAATCTGAGGGGAGGAAACCTTTTTAAGCTCCAAGCCATGCAATGTCAATCTGAAACGTACAACATATAGTTCCACCGGCATAGTAGGTGCCAGATTCACGACCTGCAACTTCTCGGCTTTGGTATGGCGCAAGATCTTTAACTAGCTTCGTTATTCCTTGCGGAGATTGTCTCGATAGTCGGCAGAGAGATACTGTATAGCATATGATAACAACGCTATTAATGGCTTCATTCGAGTAAACCATTCTCTAAGGAGTATTGAGTACCTCGACCCTCAGGTTCTCGCTAGCTTCTCCAGATACTGTATCACCGGGAAGACTTGATGTCAGCCCTGCTGCCTCTTCTTCCTTCTTGACGCGCACAGCTGTCTTGGCTCGAGCTAGATGGTCGCTCTCCAGTTCGCGCAGTAACGTTAGGGCTTCGCGATTTGAGAGCAAGGCGGCTCGAGCGTTGATAACCTCTTAAATATGTACATTTAACAATCCATATATGTACTCACCTCCATAACGAGAACGAGAAACCAACTGTAAAGGCGCCAGAATGTCAAAAAGCAGCTTCCCGATCGAAATTCTTGGATCAACCCTGGCCCCGGGCCGGGCTGCCGTGCCTTCCATTGAACGCGTCATTTACCACGCGCCCCTCACCTCACCTGGAAACTCTCATGGACGATTTTAACTTGCGGTCGAACCTTGAACTCGAGGGGGAGGCTTTCTCGGCTCTCCTCGACGTCGCTTGATGAGATCAGGGAACATATACAGATCCTCAGGGACCAGATCATCTGCCTCCAAATCAGCTTAAGCGACGCGTATGCTCGCCTCTAGCCTGTGCTTCTCATTTAATCGCACTGAAGAAAAGTTCTGAATAGCCAGATACAGGACCTCCTGCAAGGTTATCCAAACCATGGCAATGTCGTCATATATTCTGTCGAAGAGAGTAAGTAGATACTCAGTAGGTTCCTTATAGTATTTCAAAGTGGATAAAAATTCTGGTCATCCATGGTCAGTTTTTCGACGGCTTCTTTGACCACGAGTTGAGTCATTGCTCGGCCGACAGTCTCCTTGAAGGCAGCATCAACATCCTCCTGGACCCTAGCGGTATCTACGCCAGGCGCATCCGTGCCCTTGGTTTTCGAAGACGAAACGGAAGGCAGCGCTTCAGCTTTGTGACTTCCTTTTGTACCTCAGGATACCTGTAACAATGTTTGAATGAAAATACCAGAAAGTGAAGAGAACCGCACATCATGCAGATTGCAAAATGCGTAGACATTGAGAACGTTAGTGAAGCTAGGTGCAATGCACAGATATTGCAGGAAGCTGGAGAACATGTGCCAAGGGTCACGCTGCGGGAAACATTAAAACTCATTCATACAATAAAGCTAAATACTCACGTAGAGGAATGATGCAATGATGTAGACACCTGTCACGAATTTGAGGCATAATCTGTTGATGATTACAGTAGCGCCGCACCGAAAGAAAGCGCCGACCGGAGGCTCGAAAAATATCGCTATGACTTGTGACATGGTCTTGTCTTCAGCCGGTCGCTGATCATTGCCAATGATGAAAGAGAAGTTTCAGCCGTGAAATAAAGGACTTGCCATAACGTTATCGTATACATCAATCTTTCACCATTCGGCCGGTTCTCCAAGGAACGAATTGCATCGTTAAGAAAGCCAGATAAGCCCATTTAAACGCTGCATTGACCCAGTGTGTCCGCAAACGTTAACGTTAGTCGAAAGCACCGGTTGGTAGAAATAGGATACATGTAACACCGGCGTCCCAGAATATAATGATATTTTGACTCGGGAGAAGACCGATGATGATGCTGAATGTCGACCACAAATTGGCCAAGGCAAACCATGAGAAAATGAATGAGAAGATGTTGTACTATCAATTGCGTGCAAGTCAGCTTATTTCACTGGTAAAGGCTACTGCTGTACGTACAAGAGTCTGAATATGGAGAAAGAATGAAGCCATGCCCTGACCTGTAGAACGCGAAAAAGCTGACAAGGGCGTACTAACCGGCTCATCAGGAGAACAGAAAAATACGGAAGGTTTGAAACATACGACTGAAGCTGCGAAAGAACCGTTGTGCCAACGCCGACGTTGCCCAATCCATTCGGGGGTGCTCCCAGGGACATCTGTTTCGGCCTTGCTCGGTTTTACGTATGTCACTTGTCTCCTGCTTTCGTAACAAGTTCAAAACACAAGATACGGTCTTCAGTTGTTCAAGAAACATAATCGTCAGTCTCATTAACAATCCCGCAGATAGGAAAGCTTACCCAACAACATGTTCTTGGTGAAGATGTTCATTCCATAGATACCCTTTGGTCCAAGACGATGAGCCAATGAGTGATCACCATGGAAGTACTGCTCCAGAGGACGTCCCAAGATAGCACGATAGCGATAGGCTAAGAAGGCGCCCGAAAGTACAGAGACATAACCGAAAGAACTCTCCAAGGGCCTGTCTGCAGCAATCATCAGGCTTCACAGTGGGCTATATGGTAAGAGGCTGAATCACCGAGAATATTGGACATCCTGTATTCAAAGTTTCGAGCAGCGACCAGAGGATTCAATAGTTTCTTGCCTCCTTCAATCATGGCTTAGATTTCACCTGCGATACAATCTCAGTTTGATGGTACAGAGCCGAGACGAGTACAAACCACAGCAGCCACCCAAGTTGCCGTCATTGTAAAAGGCTTCCCAAAGATAGTAAATTGACTTGTGTCCGGGTTTGGTCCCCGCGTCAATCAAAAAGTTGAATAGTTCCATAAGTCATAATCATAAACACGCTGCTGATAGTTTAACCGACATTGAGCATTCTACCGATGGCATTGAACGACCAACGGTGCGAATTGATTTTCTTTTGATTTTTCGCCTTGAGAACAAGGATGATCTGGACAGGTACCAGATTCAAAGGGTCGTTGGCTTGAGGGGGAGCAAGCTGGGGAGTGGCATCCACCGACAGTTGTGTCGTATACTGCAAGGAACGACTCATGTAATTACGTAGAGCAGTCTAAATTTGAATAGGCTCGACGAACCTCAAAGATGTGACCAACCGCGTCTTTCCCATCGACTTGTTTCTTCATAATCCCATCTTGATATACACCGACCGTGGCAAGGATATCTAAGACGATCTTATCCATTGGCTCCAGATTATCGACAATTAGGGCAACAGTGATCTTTTGCCAGGCAGAATTTCCTTCCCTCAGCAGACCTTCGCCAGTACTTGGACTGCTTGGTCTTGCAAATGTCACGAATGTTAAGCAAAAAACCGTGTAGTGTACGTGCATAAAATGTTTTGTCCTCGTTGTATGAGGTAACAGCGATGAGGATTTCTGTGTCACGATTGTACATCTTGGTCCGCAAAGACCAGCCATCGGCATCGGTGAAATCGTCAGGATCACAGGTGGCTGCAGTGTAGCGCATATGGCTGTGGGAGCTTAAATCACCGGGAAATGGGACAACCAACAGCCAAGCATACTCACAAGAATAACGTAGTCTTTGTAGACGACCATTTGGCTTCAATGGCTGAAAATACTGGAGTAGGTACGGGATACTGGTGAGCTTGACTTTGCGTGTGACACCCACGTTTGATGGTCTGACGACCCCTCCAAGCACTCTCAGCGCTGATACTTGTGTCCGAGACCACTGACATTGGACAATCTCCATAAGGATCACCCAATGTGTCGGGGTCTAAAGCACTTTGGGTCCTATTGAGTACGGTCGACAAAGAGTACAACATTCAACATACGGTGGGGGATAAAAGCCAGTAAAGTTTTGTCCAGAGGTCAACGGCTGTTTCTCAATCTCATCATCATTATATGTGCTCTGTCCGTCCAAGTTTGCAGTACTGGTTGCTGCCAGTGAATATGGCGACGGTTGACGATAGGGCACCTGAGGCTCTTGGAACTGAGTTTGACGCGAGCGGTCTGCAAAAGGATCATCATATTCTGGAGAGGAATTGTAGGAGTGCAGAGGGTGCTGTTGGTCAGCCATGGAAGGAGTATGTATATTATCGTCGGAGAAGCCGCCTGCCTCTGGTTCGAAAGTGAAATTGGAGTTCTAGCGTATGGAAATTGAGGTCGATGTCGAGATCGTCAGCATGACCAGAGTCTACAACTTACCCGCACTGTGGCAATTCCAGACGACTGAACTGGAGTCTGAGCATATTCCCAATCGAACTATGAGCATTTCAATTGGCAAAGAATCTCAGCGTACGACACGCTTTCTTACATTCATATATTCAGCGGCCATCTCATGGGCATTGCGAGGTCTTTTCCCCAGAAAATCGTATGCGCCTCTAGCTGTTAAGTCTACCAGATCCTTGGATAAGCGTTTACCTGAGGAGCAAGGAGCGATATTGAAGCATCAATGTTAAAAAATGCCTTGTACCAAAGTTTTGAAGCACGTACCGTTATAATAGACATAATTGTCAAAATTATTGACAGCCGCATTGAACACATCTACGAAGTCCACCTCGCCGGTCTCATCAAATGTTTCTGTGTCATAAATGTCAGCCTAGGTCCCCGCAAGAAGAGACGTTCTCACTTAAACTGTCATAAAAATTACTGGGATGGGTCTTGAGGCCATGGTTTTTTGCCAGTGTCCAGATAGGATTGATCAGTCCATCACCCGTCTGTGTTCCTTGTATCCAATTCGCCCCAACTTCAACAAAACGCCCGCCAAACGGTGTGCTATGCAAACGACCACCGAGCTCATCTCGAGCCTCAACAAGGACGAAGTCATCAATTCCTTGTTCGTGCAGTGTGCATGCAGCAATGACGCCTGCAACGCCACCTCCTAGAACGAGGACCTTCGTAGTAGATCTTGCGGCGGCGGCGATCGTGGCCTCACGAGGTGGAACGGCAAACCCATGTACGACGCGTGAGCCAGTGAGGAGAAAGAAGAGAGTTAGGTGCTTCACACGCGGGTGCATGTTTGTACTATTCTGCGAGGTGTTTTCTGAGGTTATATAGGCTCTGAACGTCGATGAATCAGCTCACGAATTCACTCGTCCATCGTAAAATCGAGTAAGCCCGTCCGGCTTGGGTAGGTTCCCCGTCGATTCATGTTATGCATGTGCAAGAAAAGCCGCCCTTGATCAGATGCTTCGAACTGTTTCAACCGGTCTCAGTTCCCGTTGACTAGCCTATCAAAACTCACCAGAGATGTATATCACAGGCGCGGGGCACCGACTGTAATCCCAACCCGTTTAGCCTATCCACAACGGTGGCGATCACAATACAAATGTTTCAAAAACTACCGAGACAGGTTCTCGGATTTGAACCCGATTTCCAGAGCGTCAATTGATAGTATACTTTTTCATTCTGATTAATATTGAACGCGGTGTTCGGGGGTTTAGCGCCCTTCCGAATGAGTAGTGTGGCCGAATTCCAGTTCAGTTCGAGAACCGACCATATATGACGCGGACCGCAAAGTAGATAGCCTTGGGCCCAAACTGAACAAGAACAGGAATCAAAACCATTTTCGGTTGGGTTCACAAATCAGTTCAAACTGGTGAACCGTTGTATTTTTTTCCACTGCGGAGATACATTTTATCAATATCAGAAAATACTGGAAGCTAATCTGTGAAACTAAGCAGCTGAATCATCAACTCTAATAATCTCATGCTCTTAGCCATTTTCAAGAATTTGAAGGGCTTCAAAGATATACAGATCATGATGACATCATCTTATGTAATTGACTGCGATTAGATTTCGATCTGTCTGTAAACCATTTCCTTGAACTGAAAAACATTGGCAGATCAGTAGACTGTGATGCACTCACCAGTAAAGACTTCATTGAATATAGCATCAAACCCTCAACAGCACACATTTTGGTCAATGGCTTGACAATATGTTTACTAGCAACCTGGATTGTAGGTGGTTCCCCCTTCAAGCCACATCTGATCTTGGCATACAATAGAAGTTTGACATTGGATATATCATTGCTTACCCCAGTTGGATGCTGATTGCTGGAAGTATGATAGAATTCTATCTCCAGTGCATCCTCAAGAGTACCATTAGGATTGGGTGTACAATTGTGAGGGTCAAACATATTAAACTTTTGTATGTCTTGATGTCTTGAAGTTCAAAGAAATAGATATTGAAAATTGAACTCCAAATGAATGGCAGAGGGATCAGACATGATCATATTCAGTTCTCGGTTGAAACCAGCTCTCTGCCTGTTCTGTCCCTCTCCCTGCTGAGCTGCAAACTGAACATCACTGAACAGGAACTGAACCTGAACTGCTTGTTCAGTCCACTGGTTCTGGTTCTAACTTGTGGTTTAGAACTGGGCCTTCACCATGCTGGGGATGAGAGCAAGGGGAGAATTTGACATAGGATTTGGAGGGATCACATGGGGTGGAATGTCAAGTTCTGGTTGATTTATTGTTGGAAGTCTGAATTGACAAGCATCAAAATTTACACAAACCATCATCAGAGAGCTCCCCTTTCATATAGTCAGTTGTCTCAATTGTGTCCAGAATTTGAAGCTCATGTTTTGTCATATGCAGATAACAAAACGTAAGATCTTGAAAATCTGAGCAACAAAGCAAAAATTTGATCAGTGTAAAAACTTACAGTCATGATGATATGCGTAGTGGGATATTGGCCTAACTGGCACACTTGAAAAGGTGTCTGGCCAGAGTATTGATACGCCGGCAGCTCACCACAGCATAGCCCAAAGCGTATGGTATAATTACAATAATAATGTAATATGTACCTGTAACAAAAACGGCTGAAAACTGTAAGTCGCACATTGAAAACTGTAAGTCGCACATTGAAAACTGTAAGTTGTGCATTGAAAACTGTAAATGTGGCAGGACAACATACTGTAATACACCAATGAACCCAGAGGATGGCCCATGCATCACATTGATGAGTTAGACATGTTGGCGGAAGGAAAGAAAACAAAAGTAGAAAGATCTGAGACCACCAATCAGTATGCCACATAAATGATCAATAGCTGAGAGAACTGAACCAAGAAGGGAAGTAAATAGAAGGGAACAGAACAACGGATACATGGCATATACATGGCACCATGATCACTTCCATGCCACGTCACCCAAATCATTGATTGCCAGCTGAAACAACACAGAATTGTGTCAAAATCATGCCATACAATAGATGGTCCATGCAAGGAGGAGGGATATAAAAGGAAGAGGGTTTTGGGGGAGTCCAGCAGGCAACGTCTGGCATGCAGCTCAGATTCCCCAGGGAGTAGAATACCTAGGCCAATATCATGACTAGCCTCAGGTTTATAATTTGTTTATAATATATTTGAATTGAACCTTTTTGAAGTTTGGACAATTGGGGTCTTGAATTAGAAATAAATCAATAAAAATCTTATTTCATTTGGTTGGAAGGAAAAGGTGTTCTATTTTGTTGTAAAGCTAGC